>JALIZH010011688.1:0-74008 GCA_030522465.1 Rhipicephalus appendiculatus | reverse complement strand
AAGGTGGTATCCGCGCTGGGGTCACAAAGTATAGGCTTGCAACCCGAAAAAAAAATTAGGCGTGCTGCACTGGCCTAGAGAGATAGCCGACTATCGTCGGCAGAGGCCGACAACACTTCCTCCGCGATTCTGTCGTCATCGGCGTCGCTCGCCTTGCCACATGAGCAATCATGTGCTTGAGGGGAAACCATCGCTGCCATTCCTATGTCGCCGATCAGTGGTGCGCCTTTGCTTGTCTTGGCAAAAAAAAAAGGAATCTTCATTCCGCTATTGGAGACCCACCGCAGCCCATTTCTGGCAAAGAAGAATGTAACGAGATATTCGTGACCTGCATATTATCGCTATACAATCGATACAGCTCAAAGGTATTTCACTACAGAAATACAAATACATTTTTCAAATGCATCTCGATACAGAAATACAGACACTCAAAAGTATCTCTGAAATACTATCGCGATACTCTTGTATCGCGATACTGCCCAGACATGCTCTTGACCCTCTGCACCCACCATGTTTTGTACAAAAGCAGTTTGTCTTTAAACTGCACAACCGTGCTCTCCAGGTACATGCCAAGTACTGCAAGAAATGTTTCTAACGACATTCCACTGCTATTATGAAAAGCGACTTCATAATTGCTTCGTTCCACGCATGGTACAGAATACCAAGGGGCGAGAAAAAAACAGAGAAGAGGGTAAAAGCCTAGCTAATTCAGGGCCAGCAAAGTGCCCACAAACTCAGTTGTCACCCAGCCTTGCGCAGCTTAGTGCAAGTTGCTTTGTACCTGTTTCTTCAAAATTCTTTCCTTTCCTTTCCTATCTATTTCTTTATCTTTCAAACTCTTTCTGTTCAGACTTCTCCTTAATTTTCTAGCTCTTCCTCTGCTTCTTTCTCTGTTTTTTTACTGTTTTATTTATTTCTCCGTTTTTTTTCTCGTCCTGTCTTTCTCTCGAATTTGTTCTCTTTTTCGTGTCTGTTTCTTTCTATCTGTTTCTATGTCTTTCCTTGTCTTTCCATCTTTTTTTGCCTTCATTTCTGTAAAATATTCGCATCCTCGTTCTTCCTATCGCTCTCTTTCTCTCTGCGTTCAATTTTTGTGTCTTTTTTTTATTCGTTTTGTGCTTTATTCTTTTAATTCTCCGTATTGTTATCTTGCTCTTTCTTTCTATCGCTTTCTTTCTCTCTCTCTCGCTTTCACATGTTCCTTTTCGTTTGACACTCACACCTGCTGCACACAGTAGTTTGGCTTGCCCAATTCCTATGGCGCATATCCACCTGAGGAGTCTTGCGTGATGGTGCACAAGTTACCGATAGTTTAAACTGCTTCACTCTAAAGAGAATGAAGAGAGTACGCATTCATGAGGAGAGCATGTGCCGGTTCATGATGATGACAATTTTTTTAAGCCCGAGCGCAAGTCACCGACACCTTAAACGGCGTCGCTGTTGAAATTGGAACAATTTATACGACTTTGAAGAGCGTACAGAACGTATGAGGTCATTAAGAGTTGCTTTAAAATTTTAAGGAATTATCCAACGTCGTTCAGAAGCGACACCGTACCGCACTGAAGTGTAATGATCATAGCTCTGTCTTAAAACCTGTAAAAAAATCTACACACCACTAGTTTTGAAAGCACACGAACTGCATTATTCAGGAGTGAGTGCTATAAGACCTTTGTTCTAGCTTCGCGTGCGGCGGGGCGGCCTGAAAAATAATCCTGCGCAATGTGCTTCTATCGACGAGCAGCAGGATTATATGTAGTCCGCGGAATCTATAAAGCTCCCCCAACGCCACTGTTTAATGATATGCACCGCGTGTCCAGCAGAAGGTGGTCCTGAGGGCACACATGTGTCCCGTGTCTGGTACGAGCAGAAGTGCTTTTGGCAGTGATGTTGACGTAAGTACGTGCAGGGTAAAAGCGATTATTTTGAGGCTAGCAAAGAATTCAATAGTTTCCCTCGCGATTCAGTTTTCTTTTTAGAAATCAAATATTTAGAATTACGAGAGAAGCGACCGTTCTAATATGTATGCTACGTGGCCGAGGCTTGGACTCATTTTCATTAGGCCAATCTTTGTGTACTAAACCGCATTGTGCAAGTATATATATATAATGAATGAGAAAATTCAGTTCTCAGGATGCATGATCAAAACGAAAGATATTGCAGAAACGCTGTATACATTCAACGGGCTCATTTGAAAATGGAGCGGGTTCCGAAGTTAACTTCGCTTATCCAGTGCATAGATTTAAGATTATCCCGTTCATAATGCAATTTATTTTGCTATGTCCACGCTTTTCCCTCATTCATTACATTAATTATAAGGACATATTTTCAGTTAGACGCTTTTTGTTCTTTGTCAAAACCTAATAAATCCAAGGAAAACATAGGGAATATTATTTGTACACCTTAAGGGTTGCGTATTAATTCTTACTTGAATGTAAATAATAAAAAAATGACAGGAACAACAGCTTGCCGTTGGTGAGGTTCGAACCGACAATCACAGAATTACGCTTTGCTATTACAACAATGAATGCGAAGTTGCATATAAATGTACCCATTAGCACTCACTTAAATGTGTTTATTTTTTAGGTAACTTCAGCTTTATAATATCTTTACAGGTGTTGGAACTCTAAACGTCTAACGCGATGTGTTGTACCGAAATGACAAGTTGGGTGAGCTCGTGAGTATTCATTTCATGAAGAAAACAGCGTGCAGGAACTGAGAACTAAAGAAGGGAAAGAAATGCGCCGCCATGCGGTACGCCTCGTCTTCTTCTGCAATCGTTTTTTTTTTTCAACACAATTGTTCCGTTCAAACTTTGCCACCATTTGGCCTGAGAAGCATTAGAAGCTTTTGTATAATTCTTGTGATTCTTGGCTGTGAGAAACCTCAGTGATGTTTTACAAAAACATTTGTTTTTATTGATCAACGTGTCGGTTAAGCAAATATTATTGCGATAGCAATTGTATGGACACTGTCAGCCGATTTTCGCCATTGCCGTCGCTCCCCAGATATGTATATGTATGTGTATAAATAAAAAAGACACAAAGACAAATAAATCAGCAGAAATAAATTCCAAGGCACCCGACCGGGAATTCGAACCAGCGACCTCTCGCATCGCAGCCCGGTGCGTTAAACCACTGAGCCACTCCCCATTTCTCTCTTTTTTTTTTGCTTTATTGCCGGTTCCCAGACATTATGTACACCAACAATGACATAGAGGTAATAACAACAAACAGACACCAATTTTAAAATTCCTTGAGCGCTGTCAAGGGTTCCACTCTCGACAACTACTCAGGCAAAAACTCCTGCGCTTTCTGAAGTTCAACAAACTTCGACATGCACTCTCGGAAGTACATTCTTGCGGGTCTTGCATCTGGATCGCAGTGAAATCCTGCCATACAGGCCCGCCATAAACAGTGGAGGCCTGTTACCATTATTAAGTCAAACGGCAAACCCACTCATGATGTGGAACGAAAAAAAAAGAAGAGCTTGCACCGTGCGTCCGACGCCACCGCGTGGCAGGAGACGCACATGGGTCATTCATTGCGCCGCGCTTTAAAAGAAGAAGAAATATCTAAAAGCATCGGGTTCTCCGTTGTCGACATCCCCCAGAGTGGGTACGTGCCATACAGTAGAGGGAAAAGCAAAACAAAACTTGCAGCGCGTTGTTCAAACACAAAGGCGTAACAACTGTGATAGTTGTTAGTTGGCGCTTGTCCTGTGTATGCCTGGGCGTCCTTTTCGAGCGTCCTCCTTTGTGCTTCATTGGGAAGCTGCAACTATCGAGCTGCTCGTCGATCTTCGTGTGGCATTCCAATATCTTGCTATCGCATTCAGTGCTTCGCACTTGCGTCGAAACTGTGACTTTTTCTGGACCTTACTTCAGCGGACATGCACGTCTTCTGCATATAGGTTCATGTTATTTCCAATCAAGCTTCAGTTGTGAGTACAGCGCCGTGTTCCGTCCCTGTCTTTTTGTCGCCATTTCTATAAGCGCTGTATTTTTTTTAAAGATGAGTATAATTTGATATTACACCGAAACGAAGACTAGTGAATCAAAGAGAAATAGAAATCACTGCTTTGTTTATTAACGCAACGCTGTTTTTGTTATACATGGCATAATTTTTGTCAATATCGTTGAATATTGTGTCAGATAATTCGCTTTTTTCTTAGTTGCATAAAGCTTCAATCGCACGACAAGCGATCTTCAACATAGAAGAGGACAATTCAGGACTGATATTACATATAATTTCCATATTCACTTAACCTCAGATAGGGTGACTCGCGAGAAAGATTTCTTCACTTTAGGATATTCAACGGGAGACACTGTGAAACGCGTTCGTAGTGCATCTGGAATGGCTCACCGGCATTTGTGCTCATGTGGAAGAAATGATTATCTATGATAACTATCTCTTCACCTTGGCTTTAGAGAAGATACTTGTCATCACCACTCATGTAAGTTACCGCTTTCCGGTCCTTGGATATCGTACAGCAAAGACACTCAAGCTGGTAGAGCTTCTAGCGCTAGGAGCGGATATCACTCCGTTCGCAGTCAAAACTTGCGCGTAATCAGCAAGTGCTCCGTCACCCGATGAAAGTTTGTGCCGTACAGGCGATCCATCACTTGTCGCACGGTTCCCGAAACGGCTTAACGCCTTTGCGGAAACTCTGTATCATAATAAAAGAAGCAGTCCAGCCAATGTGTGTAACTGTAGCATAAGCACGATCGGCTGACAAGTGGTAGAGGTAGGCATCTTAGAATATAAAACGAAACATGGCGGTATCCTGGAAAGACTTGCTTATGTTGGAAGAACTTGAGGGTATTTGTAGAACGCCTGGCACACACTGCCTTCACTGTTTATAAGACCGAAATAGAAAAGGCACACAACTCAGCACGAGTTGCTAATTCTGATTTATTTATTTATTTATTTATTTATTTATTTATTTATTTATTTATGTTACCCTGATAAAAAACAGTACATTGCAGAGGACAAGGGACGTTCGTACGTGAATGTATAAATCTGAAAATAGGCACCGCTTAAATTAAAAAAAAATCACAGCATATCCACGAAGTGAATGATGGTGAGTGGGCGAAGCTCGAAGGGATCATTCGGGTAACCGTGAATGCCCCCGTACATTTCCTCCTCGATCATGCAAAGACGTGACAACACATGTCACGTCTTTGCATGATCATGGGTGTTCGACCGTGAGCTGGGCACGAGCGTCACCGACTTATGTTCCGGGCACTCCCAGCCTCAACGACAACGCCAGTTCGCGTTCCACGACAGAGGAAGACGATGCCACCTACTCAGACGCCGAAGTCCACACCAGTGCTCGACGCAACGCCTCGCCTCCGCATGCAGCGCCACAGAACGCTGCTGTGAGTTGTGAAAGCCACGCGTCCTTGGCTATGGGTTGTGCCGCCGTGAATACCGGAGCCGCCGCATGCTCCGCGACGCGGTGCTCGACTCCGAGTACCGCGTCGGCCCGACGATCCCAATTATAACAGCGTCATCTATCCTCTTTAATCGTCAACTATACGAAAATCACTAACACCATCTAGTGATATTATTTCCAAGGGCATATACACACAACGCCATCTAGTGAGCAATTCTTAAAACTAGAGCTGGCTACATACATACTATTACTACTACTACTACTACTACAGAGGAGGGAACGACCCACACCCTATGGAGCTTCGCCCCTAAAAAATTCACCGCCATATCCACAAAGTGAATGATGGTAGAGGAGCTTGCTCGGAGATGATCGGGTAACCCGCGAATCCTCCGTACACATCCTCCTACCATCATATATAAACGTGACAACGTCGTTATATATACACTACATACACAATGTTCATTAATTGACATTTGGATGCACTATATACATTTTGATGGACTATATACATTATATGTACACAAGAGATGTTCTTTTGCAATGTACAAGAAGGGCGTCCCTCGATGAGCTCGGGAACTCGTTTTTCTTTAAAGATGATTGCTTTATGATGCATGAACCATAAAAATTATATGTACGGTGTTCATGCGGCCGAGCGGTAACGAAGAGTGTTCACTGCGTGAACTCCCTGGCGAAGAGAAACGAAGCGCACGTGCCGAGAGTGGTGTGCGTCGCCTTGAGCGGCGCCGCCATCTAGTGAGCATTCTTGAAATCACGGGAAAGCCGGCGCCTTGAGCGGCGTGTGCATGCCGCCGCCATCGCCACCGCTGCCGGACAAGGCGCGAGCTTAAGAAACTTGCCGAGCAAGCTCTTGAAAAAAAAAAAACTTGAGACAGCTTCGCATTAGTGGCGCCAGCCTGAAAGAAAAGCGGAGCTGGATGGCATTTTTTTTTCTGTTTATTGTTCTCTTTCTTTCCTTCTCTCTGTATTTCTCACTCTTTGTTCTATATCCTTTTGTCTCTTTTACCTCCTAATTTTTTTCTTTATGTACTTCCTTTTCTCTGTCTCACGCTCTTTATACCTTTTATCATTTCTTGCCTTTTCCTTTCTATCTCTATTTCTTGAATTTTTATTCTTGCTATCTCCTTCTCTGCCTTTCTGTTTATTAATTTCTTTATATTTCTTTGATTATCTTTCTTTCTTCCTTCCTTTCTTTCTCCGTCTTTCTTCCCTTTATTTCTCTATTTTTCTGCCGTCTATGATGTTTTACTCTTTCCTCCTTTTTCTCTCCTCCTCAACCTCACGTCTGTTTCCCACCCCTTGCAATACCATATTATACAAGGCTATGTTATGATCTGCTAGTGCAGATAGCCGATTGGTTGCGATGCTCGCCTTGATTGTAGGTACGCGAGTTCATATATAGCCTTCTTGGTGTATGGTACGGCAAAGTGTAGAACAACGACACCAAACCTCCCTTTATTCTTTTTTGCGTACTTCTTATTAGCACTGAATTTTGGGGCCACTCGCAATGACAGCATTGCTATCAAGAACGCTCTGCTTCAAAATGGCTGCCTTTTGAGATAATCCTAATCATACCACCTTACATAGAATAAACGATGTCCACTGTGTTATTTTTCTTACTCGCTTAGTGTAAATATGGAGTCATTTAGTACTCCCTGTAGTGATCAAGCTTTTCAATATTATTTGTTTCCTCTTCCGCAGCACACAAGCGATTACTTGTGGTAAACGCTCTTTTTTTCATTTTTCGTGCAAATTTCGAATTCCAGGCGTGTTCTCATATATGAAAGGCTTGATATTACCGTGAACAGCGATGAGGGACGCACACGATGAACTGCCCATGCTGTGACACATCAGAGAGCCGAAAGTATTCAAGAATGTGTATGCCAGTCTTAAAATTACCCACGAATATAAATAAAAGTGACGTAAAGTCTCATTCGTGCTTCCATATCTGTCAGTAATCGTATATTGTTATATGTGAATATAGTTATTTTCTTTGTCTTTCTTCCTCCCTGTGTTATTTTCATTCCATTCCCCCTCACCTATGTGGGGTAACAAACCAAGCGTAATCTGGTAAGCCTCCCTTCCTTTACTTTCTCTTTCTCTCTCTCTCCAGAAGCTGAGAAAAAAGAGGACGCTCTTTCCTTTTGTTTATAGCTAATCTCACGCAACTCACAGCCGAGGCACTAAGAACAAGTGCCGTTGCCTCAAAGCGACAAACAACAATGTCGTAAAGAGCTTGCACCATTCCTTATTTTTCCACATATGTACTTTATAAGTCATGTTATTTCCTAAGTTTTACGTTTACCCCCCCACCATAAACGTAAAAATTCTGGACATCATCACGATAATAACGTGCGCAAATGCTAATACTTTCATCTACAGCAGGCGCTCGACCCCTTAGAATATCCTTTTCTGGAAGAAAGTTAGCTTTGCACTTTCTAGCCTAGCAAATGTGTTGCCCAGCTACGCAGTCCTTAAACTGGAAAGAGCCTCATAAACTAGAATGCGGGCACCAGATTTTGGGGTCATATTAGTTTTGTGAAACTGATTCCCACTAAAGTAGAGCAGTATTCCAGTGTTCCCTGAAGGCTTATAGTTTGCTCATGAGTTGCCACACCATGACTGCCCAGAGTTTTTAGATTTGAAGACGATTTTTAAGCGTTACCATGTTTGCTCATTCTACCCCCTTTCAGGCACAGCGTCCACATATGTGGACGCGACTTGTTTTTGCCAGTTCCCCGGACCAGTGCGATAGAAAGGGCAAGATACAATGCGCATAGGAATAATTACACCTTCTGCATAGTCAACGCGTCTTGACTTTACCGCAATGTGCTGCATACGACTGCAGCCGATCACTTTGATGAAGGCACTACGATGTTTGACGAGTCACTGGACGTGCCGCGTTCCAGAACCAACTTCTTAAATATTATTTTTCTTTCCTCAAAGTGAACAGAGCCAAAAACGAACTGCGTGTGCATTTTGACCCTAAGGTTACCTTGTTTTTGTGTAATAATCGTACATTAGTGCTTGCGGAATAATTAAATATTTAATTATATGCTAATTAAGATTAATTAGCAAAGCTCGCAAAAACAACATATTTCTTCATTTTGTTTTTTGGAATGTAATAATAAGTGCCTTAGAATTATGTTGTGCGAAATTTAGACATTTCCGGACAGTGCATCATAATGCGTGCCTGAAGGGGCTACACCCCAACTAGTACATCTTTGCTACTCAACAATAGTGCCCATCCGAGGATAACAAATAGGGCAACTGTGGCATTGTGCTGTCGCCCAGCTTTTCAGAAGTCATGCTTTCCAAATTATGGAGAATTTCATAGGCTTCGGATTGAGCACTTGACCAAACCAGGTTACCTCTGGTTATTTGTTGTAAGAACCAGTGCGCGTATAAATTCAGCACTTGAAAGGATTTGAGCATCAAAAGCAATTCCTTGATTGCGAAAAGCACCGTTCATCTAATGCCCCACATGCTCAATGTGTGTCTTAATGTAAAGAGTGTAGCCAATAAGGTATGGAATAACGAAGGTTTTTTATCTGCTCCTTGTAAACTGCCAAAGATACGCGCTATGACTCTCCAAAAAATAGAAAGTGCCTTTGCTAATGGTATGCAAATAGTTTCAAAGTGTGCGTCAGGGGGTAATTTATGAAATCCTATACTCGTGTGATGGCGTCTTATGGGCCAACCTGGTCGTTCTTTTAATCAGAGGGCAAGGAAACACACATAGGCTCTACGTGACAAATTGGGGAGTCACTTATGTATACACTGCAGAAACGGCGGATACATTATAATTTTTCAAAACACAGCCTTGTTGAGGAAAGCAGGAGATGGGCAAACAATGTGCAGTGATTAAATTATGTTATATTGCCAAACGCTTAAAGAAAATGCGCAAACATGCCGTCAGTGTCCTAGTCAAGAATAGAATTGAATTTTGTGTAAGGAAATGCCCGGTGCTGGGAGTGTGTACTCATGCATGTTATGTAATCACGCTTAGCTTTGTGAAATTTTACTTGTTCTCTTTTTTGAATCTTCAGAATGCACGTTGTTTCGCATTTACGCTATCCGTTTAACTATTTCCCTACATTGAGACGCACAACGGAGCTAGGGCCCATGTCGAGAGCGAGAAACGAAGGACGTGTTGACACCCTTGTTAAACTTATCCCGGTTAGTGTCACAGAAAATGGGCAAAAATGTTTTTCAGGGTTCACTGCACATTCGTGATTGCATTGAAACTCGTGCGGCACTTGTTGAAGGTTGTACATTTATGCCGCTAGCATTAGCCTTACGAAATATAGTTGGAAGCCTGTGCCCTACCTGTGTACATGTACCTTCTTGGTCTGTGTCTCTTGGGCTGTTGTTTAATAGTCAAAGTAATTCTGCGCTATGAAAGCAATTGGAATTATCAAAAAAACAAACAAACAAATTATTGTAGCATGGCGTAATCTTGAAAAGCTTCATACCCACACTAGCGCGAGAATAGGAGCCAGTCTTATCGACACAGCGCTTGTAGACTAAGACCTGGAATCACTGTCATCAATTCAGACAGCTATGATAATATGCCTTGACACTTTGAACTTTGTATAGCACCGCCACGAGTATAGAGAACAGGGAACTCCATATAGTTCCAGAACTACATAAGCTTCAGAAAGGAGTCACAAAGCGAGCGGAGAGAACATGCACTCAATGATACAGTGAAGGACGCCCGTGGAAATGCCACAGCTATCTGCGTCGCTGTACCGCTGCCGAAATTCGACTAGCATATCTCACAACAGGGGCATGGAACCAAGAAGACATTGCCTTTGGCGGTCACGCAGCTCGGAAGTCATTCGAGTTCCGGTGTCATCTCGGTTTTATTTCGACATTCATGCTCATTTTTCGCGGTCGCGGCAAAATGTCTGTACTTATCACCACCGCCTTCTTCGCATTCTATCGCGACGTGTCGCTTTTTCTTGCAAAGAGAGTCGTGCGAAAAGGCAAACTCAGCGGAGGCAAATGCTCCAATGTTGATGCACATACCAGCATGGGCAAAGGGAAAAAAATACAACACAAGACGGTCGCTGCTAGCTCGCGGGGGAAAAAGGCAAATGACAAGCCAAGCCCCGAGACATAAAGGAAACCCTTGGTAATGCGTGCCCGTTGCCCTGGGAACAGTCTACGTGCGCTTGCTTCGGGGGGTATTCGCAAATTGCATTCGCACCACCCCCTAGTGGTGTACAGAGACGACTAACTCAGTTGGGCTCTATTAAGCATGAGGGCCACCTACGAGCTGTATCGCGTGATCCATGCAGATGCGTCAACGTAATGAAAAACACACCAACAAAAGATAGAACAAAAACGAATCTAGAAGCCATATAAGGACGTGATGAAGGCAGACTTGCTTCAGTGTGTCTCGCCAAACTAATGCAGATATTGTTAAGCCCGCCCAGTGTTTAGTATGTACTCAACCAGGACCCCCACGGCTGTGCTGTCGCTGTTATCGCAAATATGTCATCGGGTGTCCTGCAACGCTCGCCATGTCGAAGTTTTTCTTCCTTTAGGATGTTCTACATGGCATATCATAATAGTGGTTCGTAGTATTGCCATTTCCAGTGCAGCTAGTAGAAGTATAGAACGCTTGTATGCCAATGCGATTTTATTGGGAGTGCGCATTGAGCAAGTTTGTTTCACACCATTTTCAACAGCACGGCTATTTACATCTGCAAGCAAAATATTAGCGCCTGAGCTGAATATTTTTGCTTGTCCCTGAGCAGAAAATAGGTTGTTAAAGGTAAATAATCCTGCAGTTATCACTTCCTGTTATCACTTGGCTGGCTTCGCTTTTATAGCAGTCTAGTAAACATTACATTTGTATCCTTATGATTCAGCAAGCTATATTCAAGCGTCGCTCGACCCAGGAGGAACACGCTAACGAGTGTTGCGCATGATATTCACATCATCGCAGCGCAGAGCAAACTGTGTTTCGATAATTATACGGGCTGTGCTCTAACGTGAGTGCTGACGTTACGTGAGACCCTATAAGGGTACCCTTTAAACGCCGGTGTAGTTAACGTTCCTAGTAAGCTCACGATCTATACACTTAAAAAAACACGTCCATCCATCTCGTCACGCTTGGCTCAAAGCCCCAAAAAATGCAGCATAGGCAATTACTCGTCGACTGCTTCGCATGAAACCGATTCCCTGACAAAAGTAGGACCCATCGATTGTTTTTTCATCATGGCAGCATTGTTGAAACGTGCCGGACCTACGCAATCCTTTTTTTCTTGTTTGTTTGTTTGTTTGTTCGTTTATTTGTAAACTCAGACTGCCAAATCAAAGAAACATATAGCTGCGGACACTGTGTGAAATGAAGACTCCATGGGTATTGACCATGGCATTTACCTCCGCCAATGAAAAGACAGTTCAATAGTATCCACCAGAAATACCGTCATTGTAACAATACATTGAAATACACCGAGGACCTACGTATGCCGTGATACCCTACTGGAAATGTATGAGCACGTCGCAGTGGACTTCCATTACGCATAAGTGCGAGTTACACTTGATAATTTGCTTTTTCGTCAGATATTTAGCTTTAAGTTATGGCGGATTACGCTGCCACCCTGTGGAACCAGCCCATGATCCGTTAAAACTCCTACTCATGCACGCCATTAATTATTCACCTTACTAGTTTAGAAAGCAGCTTACTAGTTCAGCAATCACCTCACTAGTTTAGAAAACAAGGCCATTATGAAAAGCACGCATGTAGTATTGCAGATGTTGCAAATTGACGCGATGAAAGAGGTGAAACACTGGCGGCGCCATTCACAGAAGGCTTTCTTTACAGAGTGAAAATATTATTCCGAATGAAGCAAATTAATGATTACCAAGTTATGATACACTCGTTACTTTAGGCCTGTACGAATATATGGCTTTTAACATGCAAACACTTTGTAGAATTTTTTTTTCACCTTTGATGAGCAGATAAGAGCCCTTGCAACAACAGATTTGCATAATTTAGAGACACTAAATTTTTCGTTTTATTGTTACTGCATGCCTTCTACCTTGAGGAGAGAATATTCGCGCAAATGTATTCACATAAACACACACAAAGGAATAAAATTTTTTGTGCCAATGAGCCAAACCTATTTTCGGGGATACAAAAACCGTTGGGGCCGCCCATCCTACTTTATATTCTGTGTTTCTAGGAAATCGACATACCAAAGCTTTTTTTTTATTCGACCGATTTCGCATCAATAGCTTTTCTTCCCTTCACCTATCAAAAAAAAAAACTTCTTAATGCAGTCCTCAGCTTTTTGGATGCTGCTTTTAAGTGCCTACAATATTTGTATTTCAACGGTCTTATTTCGCAACTGAACCGCCTCGTCGCACACAAAGTGTGAAACTGGGGTATCACATTACCTCGCTTCAACTGGGACCAATTTTGCTTGTTGCTGTTGTACCTTACTTTCAACTCCTGAAGTGGGAGCTCATTGTATCATATATGCGAACGCTGTGGACTGTTATAAGCCAAACAACATTTCGGCACCCGCGAAGACATTGCTACTGCAGGGTTCGGCAAATCGGCTATACAATAAAATGTATTGCGTTTTGAAGAAACGGTGGCTCGCAATTTCTCCATGGCGTTCGGTTCCAAAAAACGTCGAGCCAAGTGACGAAAAACTTGGACTTGCAAAGCCGTAGTCACCCGACTGTACTGGGAAAAGCTCAACCGCCTATAATAATATTTGCTCTTTCTGGCTTTCCAATGCAGAAGCAACTAGCGAAGACCTTAGGTCTTCCATTATGGATATCAAACACATATCGAATTCAGGCGCTAAAGTGCAAACTGCTACAGGTCCAGGCGCATGGAATAAACGGCTTAAGTTTTTTTTTCTTTTTGGACGCGGTGAAAAAAAATGTGCTGGGATGTGTAGTTCGCTTCTTTCAGTGCTCAAAAAAAAAAAAACTTATTGCCAGCGTTATGTGAAATTTAAAACAAAATTGGCCGCGCACCTTCGTGATTCGCTTCAAATGTCGTCGAAAAACGATTGTCTTGTGCCGGCCGTACTACTATGTTTTGCCTTGCCTCAGACAGCGCTACTCTACGTCGAATTAGGCCGCATCTGGCTGGCATTGATAAAATATAGGAGGCACTGCGCGAGATATGGACGCCATCGAAAAACATGAGCTTGTGCTCATGCTCAGGGCCACTGCCAGCGGCAGCATCTTATCGTCGGCACAGAGCTTTTTCGTGCAAAGCGTCGCGGTTCGTGCACAGCGTCCCATTTTCAGCACAGCCTAAAAAAACACTAGGGTCTTTAGAATTACGTATCTATGTATTTTCTAATAAAAGAACACACGACCTGATACTTACATATTAATATTGCGCCTCAGGTATGCGTAGTATTTGCTTTTTTGATCGAATATGTTCACAAGTATAAACGCAAACACCAGTTCAAGATGGCTGGGTGTTCAGAAAGTGGTTAAACTTTGGCCGAGTAGCTGAATCGGGTGACAGACAGACAGATAGACAGCCAGACCTAAATTTTTGCGTTGAAGTATCCCAAGAAAGACTATCGTCTTTAAAGGTATGGCATAAATTCTATGACGAGCTCTCTTGGTCGATCTGTGAACTGTAGAGCTGGCGAGGAAAGACCTTACCGCAGTGATGCGAGTTCCGCAGACGAAACGACGCCGACTGCGCACAATGCTGGCCTATCATGACAATCAAGAGGTGTTGCAAATGTCCCCTAGTTTTCGTACTGCGTATATTTATAGCACATATACAGAGAAGGGAGGTATACTGCAGCAAAAAAGGCAGATGTTATCTCGTGTGCTAATCGCAGTTATGTACTACCTTACAAATTTAAACGTGTACAATGACTGAAATTTGCTGGCTAAGCAGAAAAATTGGTAGGGCACAGCCAGTGAGGCGACCTTAGTGTCGTCACAACTGAACTAAATAGGCCTTTTATGCTAAATAAGACCCTACCTCACCAGACCAGGCATGGGCCTCGCTAATGGAAATGTTCGTCCACTACAAAGCCAATGACACTTAGTTACCACCTTGGGGGTATTCCTTGTATTCCCTGAACATGGACACCTAACCACGAGCTTATATTAGGCTATAAGGACAATTTAACCTCCCAGTGAAGCACTGATGTGAATGCAATGCCTTCAGTTAAGAACTTGCAGAGCACGGAACACAAAAATTAAAATTATTTTTTTCAACGAAAAATAGAAGTTGTGGAATCGACAGACAGACATAGAACTTTATTAAGGTCCTGAGGAACACTACTGCTCAAGGCGGTAGAGCATGGTTAGCGCTCGTTGTGTCCACTATTTTTCGTCGGTATTTGTTTTTTGGCGCTTTGAAGTTGTCACATTATGTCTTACAGACTCGCCCAATCTTCCGTGCTCCTGAGAGTGAAGCTCCTAAAGCTTCAAGCAAAACATCGGGTGTCAACAACTTTTTTTATGTGGGCACTCTCGGCTGGTTTTCGCCATCGGCGTCGCCGTTGCCGTCGCCGTCATGTCCCGGATATATATATATATGTATCTATATATTTATAAAAGCCACAAAGAAAAATAATTCAGAAAAATGTTTTCAACGTGCGGCATCGAACGAGGGACCTCTCACTCTGCAGAGCGCAGCGCTAACCGCTGAGCCACGAAAGCGCACGTCCTTCAACGTTTAAACAGCGAACTATTTACATACAGCGTGTTTTCAGCATGATTTCATCATTACCAGCGAAATGGCGCAAAGGCAGTGCTCGGCGAGGCTTTAGCTCGGCGCCCCGCTCACCGCGACGCGCGCTCTCAGGCGCTCATCTCCCGCGCATACTATGCCCCGTAGGAGGTTGACGCCCGTGCGCGCGCGCTTATCTCGCGGGGGAAAGAATAGCACGTCTTTGGCTTTCGCCGGAACGATTGCGTTGTAGTTACCGAGTGCTCGAAGGTCACTTCGCTCGCTGCAGTCCCCCCGTTTGCGAAAAGAGCACGCTTTTCGAACACAGCGCAGTAACAACTGTGACACTTGTTATTTCGCGCTCGTCTGTACCTGTGAATACGTTTCGTGCGTCGTTTTTGTTTGAGCAGCGCGTTAAGTGTCGAGCTGTGAACGTTGTTAGTTCCCTCTCGTCCTGTGCGTGTTGTTTTCGTGCGTGATGTGTGCGTGAGCACGCGCTGCAGGTTGCAACCTGCTTGCCATTCGTCGCTTGACATTCCAATTTGTTGCTATCGCATTCATTGCTTCGCCTTGGGGCGAAACTGTGACTTTTTTAGATGTGAAGCATCTTATGGCGAAGCTTAATTCGTTGGTGGTGGAGTGCTGCGTGGCCACCCTTACTGCGCATGCGCAAACCCTTTAAAAAAAATAAAAATAGAAAAACCTCCTCTCCCCCTCTCTCTCCTCAAGGCATTCCTCCCCGCGGCAACCAATCCCTCACTGCGCAAGCGCCTCCCCTCCTCTCTCCCTCTAGGCATCCCTGCCCGCGGCGTCCACACTCCCACTGCGCATGCGCATTCCCCCCTCTCTCTCTCTCCTCTCCTACGCTCCCCCCTCTCTCGCCTCGCGACGCCGACGCAGGCAGCGTCTGCTAGCGAGTTTCTTTGTTGAAAAAAATTACACCATCTCCCACTAAAGGGAACCATGTGTAGATGTGAAGCAGCAGGGCGCTAACGCTTACACTGGCGGGGCGTTCACGCTGGCGCTCATCGCAGCGTTGCGCAGGACAGAAAACTGGGGAGGCGCAAAGCACGCAGTGATGGAGCGGTGTTTCCTACTGGAACATGTCAATCGCTGCTAATGGGCAATGAGAGACAGATGACTCCGACTGGACACAGAGACCCGCAGTCCGCTTTTAGTTAACGCGCAGGCTGCGAATTTTTATTCAACAACGACCAGAAAACTCCCACCGGCACCACCTTGCAGGTCGAAATCCATTGCCATATATACGGAGTGGCCAGTGAACGGTTGTGCAGCGCGAGCAGTCGGTTTTTTCAACCAAGAAACTCGCTAGCAGACGCTGCCTGCGTCGGCTTCGCGAAGCGAGAGGGGGAGGGGGCGTAGGAGAGGAGAGAGAGGGGACGCGGATGCGAGTGGGGCGTGTGGACGCCGCGGGCAGGGATGCCTAGAGGAGAGAGGGGAGAGCGTAGGAGGGGGAGAGAGGAGGGGAGGCGCATGCGCAGTGAGGGTGTGGTTGCCGCGCGGAGGGGATGCCTAGAGGAGAGAGAGAGGGGAAGGAGGTTTTTTTTTTGAAAGGGTTTGCGCATGCGCAGTAAGGGATGTCACGCCGCAGACCGGATTAAGCTCCGCCATAAGATGCTTCACATCTAAAAAAACCGGCAGATCCCACGCACTGTGGGAATCGACGTGATGCGAAGCAGCCAGCAAGGAGCAAATCATGCTGAACATAATATGCATGTCATTATTTACATGTTAAGACCTGTCAGTTGTGTTCGTCATACTCACGTCGTGCAATACAAATTTTGGTGTATATCAAGCTAGCGAATTGGACGCAAGCGCACTATGAGTGTGGCATGTAAATGGCATCGTAGATGACATGCATGCAAAAATTTTCATGTTGCCACCTGCCACTTATGTTCGATATATCGTCACATCCCGCAATATCAATTTTGGTGTATAGGCACCCGACACTCACCAAAGGGCGCGATGTAGCTCTTGTGGGACGCCTCAGCATTGACGGCACAAACCGCCAGGGATACCAAGAAAAAATAATAATATGTGGGGTTTTACGTCCCAAAACCACGATATGATTATGAGAGACGCTGTAGTGGAGGGCTCCGGAAATTTTGACCATCTGGTGTTCTTTAACGTGCACAGACATCGCACAGTACATGGGCCTCTACCATTTCGCCTCCATCGAAATGCGACCGCCGCGGCCGGGATCGAACCCGGAACCTTCGGGTCAGCAGCCGAGCACCCTAGCCACTGATCCACCGAGGCGGACAAGAAAATGAAACGCTCGCTGAACACATCGACGCGCTCAGGTATCTCCCTTCTGGGCCCGTTTTCAACGAACGCTTCCTGAGTGCGTCCGTAATCACCCGTGACCGCCCCTCCCCCCATTTAAAAAAAAGTGCACATGTGCTCTGGCGGGTCCGTTTTTGCTGCGTCTACTCGCTAGGCTATGTAGTGGCGCGCCTTTTTTTTTTGCTGCGTCTACTCGCTAGGTTGTGTGTTTTGGCGCTACCGTCGGATCTCGTAAACTGCATTGCCGGGTGCCTATATCAAGCTAGCGAATTGGACGCAAGCGCACCATGAGCGTGGCATGTAAATGGCATTGTAGATGACATGCATGCCAAGATTTTCATGTTACCACCTGCTACTTAAGTTCGCTTAATCTTTTTCCTCGAATCGCAGCGAGACGCGACACCAATCTGCCTCCGTTTC
Source organism: Rhipicephalus appendiculatus (assembly GCA_030522465.1). Taxonomy (NCBI): domain Eukaryota; kingdom Metazoa; phylum Arthropoda; class Arachnida; order Ixodida; family Ixodidae; genus Rhipicephalus; species Rhipicephalus appendiculatus. The sequence continues at coordinate 56,187 of JALIZH010011688.1, read as the reverse complement.
GCATGCGTTCGTATTCTCGCGCTCTGTGTATGTCGATATTAGGCTTATACTTCTCAAATTTGATGTAGGTCTAGCCTGTTAGATTGAACGAGGAGCAAGGCAATAAAACATTGAACACTGCAGAGGAAATATCATAGCGGCTATGAAGAAAATATACTGACCTCATCTTTCGCCTCATTGGACGAGGTCTGCAATGAGATGCTCATGTGTGTGTGCGTCTGTGTGTGTGATTCTATCGTTGCTTTATCATTTCATTGTTACTGATTTTTTGTTATAAACTGTCCGCCACTGTGGTGTAGCGGTTACGCAGCTCAGCTGCTGACCCGAGGAACGCTGGTTCTATGCCTACCATGGCGGTCACATTTCGATGAAGGCAAAATGCTAGGGGCCCTTGTACTGCGCGATGTCAGTGTGCGTTAAAGAACACCAGACGGTCAAAATTTCTGGAGCCCTCCACTACGGCGTCCCTCGCTGTCATATCGTGGTTTTGGGGCGTAAAACTCGAGATATTACTATAGTGCAGGTCTGAGCAGAGATACTCACAAAAGTCTTCGGGAATACAGATATCGAAATACATGCGCTAAAAGTCTAAAATACAGATACTGAGATACATTTGTCTTTGACGTAACGGGATATTTTGGAAATACATTTGCAGAAAGACGAAAAAAATATTCCGGAATACAATTACAGGAATACAGATAACTGGAAGAACTTCTTTTTATGGGGGGGGGGGGGGGGGGCGATGCTGATACTCTACAAATACCGTTATGAAAGTGCAGCATAGTATTATGAATAATGTTGCAGCGCATTAAAACTTACAAGCAAAGCATATCACCCAATTCACTAACGAACACGAGTGACTACAAAGAAAGCGTATAAATATTTTACACAGAAAATCTGCTTTGCTGAACAGGTTGTTCCTTTAACTGCATTTAGGCCTCAGCAGCATCTCAAATGTGCTGTCTTCTACACAGCGTCTATTGGCCTTCAACACAGGACTGGCAAAGTCGCCAAATGGCTGGCCTTCGAGAAAAAAGTTAGCGCTGCTGCGCCAGCCTTGCAAGATAGCGACTTTGTTGATAAGGCAGACAATACTGCCTCTGCCTTTCTGCCGTCAGGGGCGTTGAGTGCTTTACCACATCGGTCATTCTGTTGTGTAGGGGGGGGAACCCTTCCCCGCCCTTCTTGCGCCTTTGCTTGGCTTATTAAGAAGTCTTCCGTTCCCCTTTGCAAACACCTCACATTATTTCCGACAATAAAAGTAACGAGATATACGTGTCCTGCACTGTATCGCAATATAGTCGATACATCCCAAATATATTTCACCACCGAGATACAAATACATTTTTCAAGTGTATCTCGACACAGAAATACAGATAGTCGAAAGTATCTCAGAAATACTATCGCGATACTCTTGTATCGCGATACTGCCTAGTTCTGCTATACTGTTATAAACTGCGCGTCTGTGAGTCGCGCTGTTATGAAAAATACGCCCTGCCCATAGTGAACCTTGTTGTGCGTGTCTTTCATTTACTGGGGCTCCATACTTTCGCCTGTTGTGATTTCCAGAACGTCGTATCAACTCCTTCAGGCATCCACTTGAAGCCAACGTTCTCTAAACTACATTGCCTAACGTAAACACCCAGAACTACGCCCTAGGGCCCCACAAAGCCCTTGGGGTGTATTGAATCGCACGCCCCGACATCTTGAATAAATGCTAAAAAAGGACGGCGGAAGCCCTTGGGCAAGTCACGTGCCGAGTCAAAACGCACGTACCGATCGTAAATTATCCTGAAGAGAAAAAAAATGAAGATTGTGTGAAGCAGATTGAAAACCATCTTTTGCCGGCAAACCTTGAAGTCTGACAATTCCATTTCGCGAATCTTTTAGGTTAAGCGGCAACATGGTCGAATTTTATTCGGAGTTCGAAACATTACTTCATGTTAAACTGCACAGCATTCAACAGCGCGTATTAGGATAATGAAGTATTAGACATCAGCCCTCTCCTGTTAAACGATACACTCTTCTTGACAGATAAAGTTGAGCACAAAAAAAACGTTATTCATCATCGGTTTACTACACCACTGAAGCATCCCTGGTGATGGAGTGCCACTGGATGTCGAAATCAAAGCATGTTTCGAAGGAAACTCGGAAAGTGACGTATAACAGAGAGCTGAATTAGTTGGTAAGTATTCAGTCTTAAATGCAGGGCGTGCGAAGGCGGACACACACACACACACACACAAAAAAAAAAGGTCAGGACATGAGAGACACGGCGTTTGTGGTGTCTTGATTTCTTTCTTGTGTCCATAGTTGAACGCCTTGTCTGTTAGGCTGAACGCGACATTTGACAGCTGGAAAATGTAAAGGCAACTCCTTTACGGTCTCTTAGCCTCACGATGAGACATACTGAAAAGAGCTTGCTGAAAAAAAAGCTTGTGAGTGATCCCAGTATACAGTAATTAACCTGTAAGTCCGTATCACGAACACGTTAAAGAAAAAAAGTGTATTTGATGGGGTCTGGTCACCCAGCAGCGAAGCGAAAGCCAAGTAATGGTGTCACATTAAGGACATTTACTAAGTATTTATTATACTCGCGGTTTTGGTCACTCAATGAATCATGAATTGTTTCTAATACAGTCGTATCCGACACGGCAAAAAAAAGAGTTCAAGTAATAAAAGAAACAAAAAACGCCGTTAGTAGTTCATGCACATTAATTCGGCATAGATATCCTATAACGGTTTCTTTCACTTGAGACCCGGCTTTCCTAAGTTTGTGTCGTGGTCTCCGCACAGGTGTGTCCCATGACTCCCGAAATTCAGCGAAAAATAAATATCTCTTCCACGGACTTGCGCAAGAGGTGGGCAGTACAATCCTAATGGAAAACCCAACCGCACGTGCAGCTGCTTTTTTTATGGAAAACAGCTATTTACAGCTGGAAAGATCGCGAGAAATACCGCAGCTGCTATGGTCGAGAGAAAAGGCGATAAAGATACTTGAACGATAAGGACTGAACGAAAAGAAATCGAAGACAAGATCACACTCTACGGGTCCTAATCGGGAGATCCACATTACTGCCGCAATGAATATGCAGTGACGGGAAAACCAAGAGTGTACGACATTGGAGCATGGAGGTCGGTGCAGTTCAATTATGAACAAAAAGAAAAAGAAGGCTTTTAAAAGTTAACAATTTTTTTGTTAGCAAATGAGTACATACAAATCCAACCAAATGTGAAATAATAAAATGATATGCAGAAGCGAGAGCAGGCCGCTCCTGCTATGACCTACGCGGAAGTTCCCTGGGACGTCTTTCAGTTTATTAATTTCGTTTAAAAAAATCTGAACTCATGTGTTTCTTATATGTTATCCTGAAATACACCCACACCCGACGATAAATTTCATTACCTACAGTGGCCGCCATAAAGAAAGCGGGTCAGCGGATAGCTTCGATGCGCCTCATTTCATGGCAACATTGTTTGTTCGCCGGTCCAAATCAAATCGAGGGACGCTTCAATGTTTACTTCTTATCGTTGACATTGTCTGAACTCCTTTACTGTACTGACGGTCTGTGTTTGGTTTTATATGTGTTGTTTGTGAAGCCTTTGCAGCAGTATTTTGTCTGAAATGCCTTCTCGGTTATCGCACGGCGGACGAAGCCAGTAGGCCCGAAGAATTTCGATTTCTTCTATCACAGATGCTGTCGAGGAGCAACTGCCCTCATCGCACTCCGCCGACTCATTGAAGTGTACATTAACCTTTTCGTGACGTTTTCAATTTCAAGTCAGCTGTCGATCTCGATTGGCAAAAGGAAACAATATGATGGCAGGGTAAGCTCCATAGGTTCCCGCCGCCTCCCTGTTGATTCTGTGTCTCAACCAGAATGGCGAACTTTCTCAGCTTGCACCAGAACCTTTGCAATGTTGGGTGTCAATTGCGGGAGAAAACTTAGATGATATATTTGAAACAAACGAGAAATTGGCTGACACCGACGAGCCCTTCAACACTTTAAGATTCTGCGAGCCGCAGTTGCGACAGAAACAGTCAGTCCTCTAAATCTTTGTATTTTATTTTTCTGCTTACAGACGAAGTTATCTTAACAGAAACAGTGATGGCATAGCTTGGCTGAAGTTGTTTCGTAGAAATCTGCGGTCCCCGAGAAAATAGAAATAGCAAGCTTTCTCAGAAAGACGTTTCAAGAAAATCGGCTAACTTGTAGGGTCTCAGGTATTACGAAATTTAGGTTTGAAGCTCTGAAATAAATTACATTTAAGTGCTTCCGAGGAGGTGTAAAAGAAATTGTGACCATGTCTTTAAATCTGAGAGTGAGGAGTGCAGTTTCTTTTATTTTCGAGTTAAAGAAACGCCGATTCATGAACAACTGGAACCTAAAAATAAAATATTTCCACGTTATTTGCCGCATAATGGAATGGGTTAGCAAGGTTTTCCATTCAGGCTCGCTTTTGAAATATTCTTTTGAGGGTCGAGTTTTTCCGCGAAGTGTGCTCCAAAAATGTATATTTTTATTGTCAATTTAATTCTTCAAGCGATTCCATTTAAAAAAAAATTGCCTAAAATTTTATTGCGTGACCGTACTGTGATTAAAAATTATTTTATTTGTCATATACTGTATTGTTTATTAGTGAGTAACCTCAAGCAAAATCGTAAAAAATCACTCTTATACGACTTTTTATAAATAAAAATTATGCATTGTATTAAACATAGCTCACACACATACAAGAATAATCACACCCGAATACTCTTCCGCTAAAAATATTTTTGCTCGAAAACTATAACCTGGGGAATGGTCACTTTTCATCCAATTCGGACCGTTTCGCCGCGCACTCTTTCCAAATGTCACTCCATCATCATCCCAGTCAGAACTCGTAAGCAAATCCCGCTTCTAACGAATTGACATCGAGTCAGTCAGATATTCGGCACTTGGAGAATACTCCAAATCGGAAGAATCGCCGATAGACTCACTAGCAGATGAGCAACTCGCACGCACTTCCTTAGCGTAAGCGAACTGCGTGAGTGAGCGCTCGGAAGAAAACTGTATATGTTGCGCCCTTCCGGCGGCCCAAACCAGTGAAAAAGCCATAATAATCCTTCGTCTTAAAGCCAACTAGATGGAGTTAGATTTTCCGAGTGCCCAAAACATGAAACGCAGTCACGGCGGTGTCATTTGTGTAATTTAGCGCCGCATGGAAACAGATGTAATAGCGCCCCGGGGAGCACTTAACGAGAAAGTAACATGTGGTCAACATTTGAGAGGTTAGAAACCAGACAGCCCTCAGCTTTGCAGGCGCAGAAGCGATAATCACACGTAGGACGAAAGCGAAACCAGCCGCACCACGTGCGCGCGTTCGGATGTGCAAGCGAAAGCCCGCACGCCACTTTGAAAAAAAAAAAAACGGAGAGACATCGGCACGTGAATCGGCACGTGAAAGAAGTTCCACGTATCCCCGAAGCGTAGTAGCACATGCGAAGCAAGAGAAATGACCGAAAAAGGCCCACGTTTTAAACATACAGGCAATGCCGTACATGTACGGCGAAAACCATTTGGTGATTGTTAGGCGATACCGTAAATGTACGGCAAAAACCTTTAAAGGGTTAAAGAACAGAAGTGTTTTAAAAAGTGAAGTGACAACCTTATGGACAAGTGATAGTTCTGTTTTTCATTCATTGCGATCAGCGCTCTGCTGCGGGAGGCAGAACGTCTTTTTTATGAATATACATTCATTTTCTTCAGCTCGCTTTTACTTTGTACACTGTGTGTGTTACCATCACTTGCTTATGCATACATTTATTGACATGTAATATTTAGGTGTCAAAGCCGATCATTCATATTTTATGTGCTGTCTGCCAATTCTGTCACCTGTCATCTCATGGTAGCTTTATTATAGCGTGTGACACTATTATTCCGGCCTACGGTACTGTTCATCATTGCTAATATCATAATTAATATTCATAGCGATCTTTTCGCCGTACAGTGGCCCCTTGCGCGACACCGTGTCGCGGAGGCTTCCGTAACAATATGTCACATCAGCAGATCATTAACGTGCACACACAATACAGTGGAAGTGCATTCTGTTCCAGGTAATGTGCCACCATCATCCACTACAGACGAGCCAGCAGAACTAGTATCAACAGTCGTCATAGCCACTGAAACAAAGAGTCCAATCATAAATATTTCACTTATTACCACGGCGATGCATTCCGAAAAGATCTCATTCTTTGCTGACCGATCTCCATGGAAAATACATCTTATGTTCCTTATTCTCTGAATGCGCCAAGCTGCACTTACAGAAACAAGCCATTTGACACCGATTGTTAATCATTGGGAATAGTCATTCGGTATATCCCAGGTTATGCATTGTTGTTTTAGGTATTCACTAATGGTAAGGGAACAACTAGGCAGTTTTTCGCAGCCTAGATATTTCGAGGCTTGAAGTAAGTGGTTCTCTTAAAATGACATCACACCAGCAATTGCAGCTACGCCGATGCATCACTGCTAAATATTTTCGAGAGACAAGTATCTGTGCGAGAGAACACATCGGGCTTAGGAATAAATGGAGGACAACATCGTAGTTATTAAGCGGACGCCGAGGCATTGCGAAATACAGTGGTCAACGAACCCTTACCCTGGTTACTAAGACCCTTCAGCACGTCGTGGCTGCCCAAGAACAATTGAGTAATGCTGTACAGCTGCGGGTATGCATAGGAGATTTTACTATTTCTTGACTGTGCCTCTGAATGGGAAGTAACGTGCCCTTTCTGGCGATGTTACCTGGCTCCCAAGGCCAGTATACCCATCCGCTCTCAATGCGAGAAATTAATTAGTGTTCAAGCCGCCATTCACCCACCCGGCACATGCAGGCAGGCCGGGCTAATCTGACAGCCAGCGTGGCAATGAAAACCCAGTGTGTGCATGCACTTGGCGAATAACGATTAGTTGTCTGTTTTTCTTTTTGAGGCAACGGAAGAACGGTCACAGACAAAACCAGTAAATATCGTACTAGGGAGCGTAATCGCGTTTTGAAATAAATGACAAAAATAAGTGCCATCTAAGAATAGCCCTGTCATCCTCTTTCGGTAGGCAAAGATTGCAAGTGATTCTTTGGAACACAATGTCGCCTGCTTAGCTTCAACAAGCGCTCACTTAATTTAGATTCAGTGTTGAATATAAAAGCCTTGTAAGGGAATTTCGCTTCAAAGTTTTGCAGCACTTCAAATATGAACGCAATGAGCCCATCCAGTTGAAAGCCTTCATCGTTCTCTTAAAACGTTGGCGATGTCATTTACACTAGCCAGACAGGTGCACGTTGTTAGTCCGTGTTACTTATGCCAGATAATTACGGGAAGTAAATGGCACCATTTTTATTTTTAAGCTCTGTTAAGTCTTTGCATTCATTCCAAAACTGAAGTGTCTGATTCAGCGTCCTTGTATTCTGAAGAGTATTGATGAGTTGGTCCTGGAACCAAAGGGGTAACTGTCAAGTAGCGGGCCAACGCCACCTTCACATGGCGAGTTGTAGCCTATCCATGTTCGCAGATGGAAGGGCGATAGAAGAGGAGTGCATCACTGGCGATACCTAGAAGCACACGACTACACTTATGCCGTCGTGTTCTTTCCCAAGCACACGACGGCATCAGTGTGTTGCACAAGTGCACCATTTACAACACAATTTGTAGCAACAATCTAAACGATGTTGTCGAGACAAAGCTCGTAAAATCTTTCTGGTATGTTCAGACTGCGAATAACTAGAATGCATATGATGATATCTCTCAGTGTTCGCACAACCAATGCTCGTTCAACAAGAGCACGCGAAGGCCATCCACATAACGAAGCCACATAACATAACCACATAACCATTTGCCTGCCATATATACATGTGCGTCATCCGCTGTGCTGAGGACAAGCAGAACGCCCAGAAGTGGCTCATGTAATACTTGGTCTTGCTGTAAATATTTTTTCCCGTCTTGTCAGATAGTAACTTACAAATTCCCAGCAATCAGAAGCAAGTGTGGTGGAGGTGAACGCATGAGAAAAAGTTAGCAGACCACATAAAGCAGCTGCTCCCCATAATACCGTAATCAAGGGCCTGAGAGGCTGTAGTTGCCTTTCCTGCTGATATGCTGGTGATAAGCACGTAAAAGACGGTCTAACAGTGAGTACACGAGCAGGTTCTTTTTGCCCTGTAAACATGCTGTTTTGTTAGCTAGTGGTTAAGGGCCTCTACTTATGTTCCTCCTTCAGGTGAATTTGTTGGTTGGCTGATTATTCCTTATTAATTCCGCTTCAATGTATTTATCATTGTTCTTTTCGTTAGCTTAAAGTGCGGGTCCAATGAGTCTCACCATCGTTCTCTCAAGGCAACCTTTTTATCTCAGAGCAACGGTATAACAAGGGCGCTATTCTGGAAAGCATGTCTGCAAGCTCGCTTCAGCGATCGTCAAAACCCCAACTCCCCCATCACAGTGAATGGTAAAGCTACTTATGAGACGAGTGACAATGGCCGTATAGAAAGGATGTCTAACAACCATCACAAATACCGGCTATTGCAGCAACTCGGCTGCTACTAATTCCTCCGTATGTGCGGCATCGAATGAGCCTCTTTGGCACCTCTCTATAGTACACCGCCGCTGCCTGTAGGACCAGGCTACTTCATGTCGAAAAGTGGTTCACAACGCCTGTTGATTGACCCATACCTTCAGCTATATTTAATCGAAGGTTGTCTCAGATTGTTTCAGCAAAACGTGAACCCTGTCCGATCAGCTTCGTCAAATACACCACTTGCCTGCCATACACAAAATGCATTTCAACCGTTTGGAAGAAGATGTCAGTTTCATAGATTGAGGGCTAAAAAAGTGGTGGCCTGTCGTGAAAAATATTTAACCTAGAGTATTCAACACTATCACGGAGCCAAGTTGGTTATTAGGTTTCGTTAACGAATTCCTCACTGACAAAATTATTCTGTAGTCCTCCACCAGGGGATGCTCTACAATCATACATTCATTTCGACCAACTACAACAACATCAACAGCAAAAAAAAGTGAAATAAATAAATAAATAAATAAATAAATAAATAAATAAATAAATAAGGCTCTTGAATGTGACTCATGATGTCAGGTAAGGGTAGTGGGCTGGTAGCACACGATGAGCGGTCGGTAAAGAGCTATAAAAACGTGGAGATTGGGGATAAACTAGATAAACTAGGAGTAGACATCAGGCGACATGCAGTGTCACGGAAATAGACCATGTCTATCAGTGAGGACAGCGTTGCATTTCTCATAGTGAAATAAATGAAAAATGTTGATGAGAGGCCCACTTGTGAATACCACACAAATGTGGAGCATCAGCGAGTAAATGCGAATGAACTATAGGTTCGACGAACGGCAAAGGTGCCTTAGACCCGGCGAGGTGTCCGTGCCACCTTTTGGAGAGCGCCCATTCACATACGTTAAAAAGACGATAGTTATCACAACATTGCATGACGAATGAGACCACATCTCATAAGCCACTGTGAACTAGTACCCCACTCTACAGCAGTTGTTTTGCTGTTTCTCTTTCGTGATCAATGGTGGAAGACCTGCTTTAGTCATCTTGAGTGAAAGACGGATTAACTTCATAATACAGTAAAATAGCGATCGTTATCAAGATAGCAAAATATTTTGTATAGGCATTGTGTTTCATGGTGTCTAAACTTTTACTGGTCTTTGATTTTATTATTCGTATTGATAATTCAGTTCGTCTTGCTTTCCCTTCAAGCGTTCTAAATTTCTAAGCGTAATCAGGTTGTTTCACACGTACACTTACGTTAAAAAAGAACGCCATCAAAAAAAAGCAGCATTACTTTCGAAGTATGCCGGAAACTTAGTAGAATGAAGAATAACATTGTAGAAAGAGAAAAAAGAGGTAGTAAATGTCAAAATAAACTTTTCAGAACCGCCGATTGAAGGATAACTTTCGTACGACCTACGATGGGGACAGAAAAGATGGCTCTTTGGGAAAACACAAAAGCAGCAAGCCACCGAATGCTTACCGCGCGACAGCTGCAAGATAGCTAAGCGCTTCACTGCGGACATTGTACTGAATGTTGCCGGCAAAAGTGAGTCGGGGACAGATCCATCGCGCACACCATTTGCTTTGTCCTCTTCAACAATGGCCGTCCCACAGCGCAGTTATCTTCTCTGGCAGCAGCACACATTTGTTACTGAGATCCCAGTGACACAAACGCTAGGGATAAAAAGCTGAATGAAAGTAGAAGGAAGGTGAAGCGGGCTTGTATAAAGTTGTCCATCGTGATCTGCTCTCATACTGATCCGGACAACTAGACGAAAGACGTACGATGGCTGATTCTAGACAATGTGCAGAGTAAAATGTTATTCCAAAACCAAATATGCAGATGTTCAGTGTGCCTTTGTTTCAATGCGTGTTTTTCAGAATTATATGTGAGTCGGTTGAAAGGCTTGCCCTTGACTGTCATTCATTTTGTCATCTGCGCCTTTTAGGAGGACTGAAGAGATGCTGGGCCTAAGTCTCTTATGCCATTTTTATCACGCAAGCTCCTCATCTGTTCTTGAAGATGAGCCCATAGAGGGGTTTTGGACAAATTTCAGTTGGAGGGTATTTTTCCGCATTCAATTAAAGCCTAGAACACTAAGATATTTTACTACGTTTTTGTTACAGCATGAACATAATAGTGAGGAATGTAAAAAAGGAACGCGAGGCTCAGTTCTAAATTCCTTAGAGTGCAGATGGAAGGCGTACAAAATTAATGGCTGCTTTGGTTGCGATTTGGGCCTGTTGCGAACTAAGCGAATGTTCACTGTTCTGTTTTACTTGTACATTAAATGTTCGTTTATTAAAACCCCGTGAATGAGAACTTACAGTAAATTCGGACTGACACACTGGTCCTGGACCAGCCCTGTCTATGTCTATGGGGAAGAAATTTCGATAATTCACGTGCTTCAGTATCTGCGGTGGGTAATTCGAACTGGGACCATGTGGATTTATAGCGCAGCTTTTAGACGCCGGTTCATGCATTCTGCGGCATCGCCGTTGCCATCGCCGTTGCCATCGCCGTTGATGCGTAACCGATAGACATGAAAAAAAAGATAAAAAAAATATACAGGATGTAATGGAATTTGAATCCGGGTCCTCTGCGTGACAGATGAGTATTCCACCACAGAGCCACGCTGGTGCTCGAAACTCATTTGCAAAAAGACCGTAGAACGGTGTCCTGTCAGGCAAGGAGTCGAGTTAAGCTATGTAATGTTGAGTGGCAGAAGAGTAAAATAACAGCCACACAATGCTAATTGCACAACGAGTGTGTGTTTTAGTGCTTCCCATCCTCTGCAAAGTGATCAACCCTAATTCATGATCGTCATCAGCCACATGAAGCAGTAACAAAGTGCACATAATACCTCACAGATCTGTAGCGGGTACATAGGCTATCCGCACAAAGACGAAAAATGGTGTAGTGGATGCATTCCCACCTCACAAAAATTCTGATTTGTGGCATAGCCGATACTTTTCGGAAAGCCAAAACATCAACTACAGTTGACCTTGCCCCAACAAGCAGCTGCGCTCAGAATTCACATTAAGCAGTATCGTAATGATCCGTGAATTTATTTATTGCTCCTCACAGAAGCCAGCCTCAAGTAATCTCAATGTGTTGTAACACCAAACCACATTTACTAACGGTGCAAAACAACGAAAAAGCACCATTTCTCAGCAAATGAGAATTCGGACGCTGCGCTGGAACTCTTGGCCAACCTGTAAACGATACTCATGGATTCGCGACAGAACGAACGCAAAGAAATGCCAATTACTGATTACTTTTAATTTTGATTGCGTTATCTATGCCATGTAAATGAACGTGTTTTGGTGCACAAATACCTTCATATAATTTGACATCCAGGCTCACTGCTCTGCTCATATTAGTGCATGTAGCTGCTTGTTTCTGTCCTATCCCTGAAGAATCAATTAATTTCTCTTCTATGTTAGAGATCCATGAACTTAATTTACGAAATCACCTGCCCCAAACTTGTGGTATTGCCTAATTCGCGATAACGAGTGCCCAGGTGGCTTCGTTGGGCTCAGCCCGCAGCAGAGTGTAGCGCGATGCACGTTTATTCTAGCCCCTGCCCGCTAAGTCGAACTCCGCTTTTCGAAAAATTGATTGTCCCCTTCGAGCTTGAATCAACGATCTTTTCCTGTATGTAGAAACGCTAGTGGAAACCCAGAAGTGTTTTTCGTTGTACAAGGTAAAAACAGCGCAAACTAGACGAGACGAACAAATAAACACACAGAACTAGCGCTGGTAATGTGTGGCTAGCAGAAAGCCACACTGTACACCCGCTCCCTAAATTTTACGGAACGCGGGCTCCACTGAAAATGCGAATTTCTGCTCTGTTAGTGCAAGGCGCATCTAACCTAGCAGGTAGCGGCGTGGGTAGCAAGGACTACAACAAGCTGGAACATCTGTTTGGGGGCGATGTTCAAAGAGAAAGCGGGAATATATCATTTTCGGAAATTTTGTGTTCCGAAAACTTTTTGAGGGCAGGGGTTACATGTAAATACTACTTGTCATTTCTTCTTTGGCTTTCGCAGATGTTTTCTACAATATTTTCTCACAGATTTATTCGTAAGTTGTATGAATAGTGACCTCACCATGATGTCGGAATCTCTGTGGTTATAACATTACAGAAACAGTATACCATGCAATGTTCCATCATAAACTCAGAATATCTACGGAATGGGCACTCTTGAAGATGTGTTTCATTTCCACAGCAACAGTGGCCTCAGCATAATGGCCCTTATGGAACCAAGTTTGGACAGAGCCCACGCGATGATCGATGCTACAGAAAATGTTAGGCGTCACGTTAAGCCACAGGAGTACAGTGGTGGGCATTGCGGAGCAAACAGGCGTAGGGTATGTTCAAGTTGATATTATGCATTAGTGAAGCTATGTAAACGATGGGATTTTTTTATCTGTTTACCAGTGCTACGTTATTTACCTAATCTGTGCTTCGGCAAGGAAATATTTCTCAGAGACGGCAAGGAACCGCGTTGACAGAAACGGGCAATTTTCTCGCGAATAGGTGGTTATTCGGTGCAACAAAAGAGAATCTGCAGAGTAATTGGAGAGTGCCTCGACCTCTGTTCAATATAAAATATAAAATAGGTTACTAGTACTGCCACTACTTCCCAATAATAATAATTATTATTATAACAATAACAACACATTGCGGCAATGGGAAACTATCTGGTTTATAAGCGTACTGGGGACCTCGGGCTCCACCGTTTGATTCTGTTTTGACACAACCGAAGTGGAGTCGCTCTCTTGGTTATTTTAATTTACCATGACAGTATATATTAATTTGTTCTTCACCAAGGCCATTCAAAAGTTGGATAGTATTCAGCACCGTGTGGGACGTGGTCGTTATTTTCCTTTTTTTTTTCTGTGAGCACCTTTCATGCAGTACGAAGTGAGTTTTCAAGCTGTGCCACGTTGTTCTGAAGGAAGGCCAGTTTTCCATCACGCTAGGCGTCTCAGATGAGTGCCAAATTTGTATTTATGAATAACAAGATTGAGGAATCAAATACTGGTGTGGAGTTTCGTTTCGTCAACAGCAATCGTCATTTGCATGGGGGTGGTATCTCAACACGATGTATATTCATCTGCGTCTCTACACAAGACACGGCCATTGCAGTATAAAAATTGCAACAGTGCTAGCGCGTTGTACTTTGGAGAAGCGGCAGCAATTTGATAGGTTTGAGCGCCGCAAAAGTTGGAAACATTTTCCCCCTTTCTTACCGTAGACTTATGCTTCGGAGCCAACATAGCAAGGCGGTGAATAGCACACTCAGAGAAGTTGCTTCACGCCGTTCCACGCTGGCTCACCACATGTACTAGATGCATTAAACTTGCAGTTGCACTCTACATCCATACATTCACGTGCATATTTTTCAGCCAACCAGATACAGCTTCCTCGCTGTAGCCAAACGACTAAAAATGCATCACGGAAGTTTCAGCGAATGCATATCTCTATGCATAGATAAAGATCACATATTATCAAGCAAGCCTTGTTTTTGTGATGTATGAATATGGTTGGTGGTGCGCTACAGTCGCTTTCTTAAGACATGCAGTCAGCCATTCGCCGAAATTCTCAGGAACGTGAGCTGTCGAAAATCATTACATCTAGTTCCCACTTAAACGAAGCGAATGAAATAAAGGAAATGTAGAAAAATAGCTTCAGGCAGCCGCCGGGGCTCGACCTAGTTTCAAAGTCGTAAAGTATTCACAGCAACGAGATATTTCGAAAGAGACTGGTGAATTCGAAGATGGGATGCACGCTGCTCCTGTTCAATCGACTGAAAGGAGCTCTCAACGTTATTATCCATCCTGCATATTTCAATACCTACGCGTAACGCCGGTATAGATCAACTGCTGATAGTTAAGACTGGTTCACACCGGCGACTAGCACCGGTCGCGCGACCAAGTTAGTCGCTTTGTGACTGGTCGCAAACAGTCGCAAACAGTCGCTTCGGTCGCAAAGCGACTGCTTTTGCTCAGTCGCTCGCTGCGCGACTTTTCAGTCGCGCGACTGCAGTTGCAGGACGGCTGGAACTAATCAGCGAAGCCCAGAAGTGACGTCAGCATTTTTTTACAGCCGGGCTCATCGCTTTTTCTTTCTTTTTTTTTTAATGCGCTCCCTTGGCTCGCTGATAACGAGATCCGGACGTGACTCTCTGGGTTTGCGACTTCCGGTCGCTCGCATGCAGCCTCTGCCGGTGTGAACATCGGTCGCTTTCAGTCGCTTTTTTGGTCGCCAGTCGCAAATGTTCGCGCGACCGGTGCTAGTCGCCGGTGTGAATCAGCCTTTACAGTTTTCTACGATTATTTGGAGCCACGTGCAGACAGAACGTATTCGGCTTCTGACAATAAATAAATGAATGAATCTTATATACGCTCTTTTTTGCATTTCGCTCGCAATATCAGGTGAAAAAAGTTGTTCTTTTTTTTCGATTATATCTCTCAGTGTGCAATTACCGGAAACGCTTACTGAGCGGTGCGAACGGCATATTGAATACATGAACCTCTCGGATTGAAGCTAAGGTGACTTCGCACCTAGGTATTCATATTTAGAGATTTTGAAGGGCGCAGGTTCGCATGCGTTGTTCCATATTTTGAAGTACTTCACCTTATGTGCTGTTCTTCGAGAGTTTCTACTACATCAATGAATCCGTCCGGTGCGCAAGCTGGTCCTGCATATGTTTTCTTCTAGAGTAAAAAAAAAGAAAAGCACGAGGACGCACAACTATCCTCGTGTATTCTTGCCTTTGCTTCCTCGTGTTCCCTTGCACAAAAGCATATAAAAAAGAGTTGTCTATCTACTGCACTAATGTAGTGAGAATTCGACGAAAGAAGATCGGATGCACGTTTCGTATTCGTCCTGAAAACCTTTTTTCTTAAGAGTCTTATTTTTTACGCATAACACCCTTGCCTTTGCGGTGACGAATCCTTCAATCGCACTCAAAAGTAAGCTATGTCGGCACAGGCGTAAAAAATTGACGTTAATGAATTTCTAGTTACTCTGCCCACTTCGTGCACAAAGAATAATTTATTATCAGAATTTAAAGGCGACAGCCAAGAAAATTTTTGTATTGTACATTTCCTGTCAGCTGTTCTATCTTTCATCTCTTTCGCTGGCAATGAACATTCGGCGAGCAATAAGAGTTGTTTCCACATACATTTTCGCCCCACACTATGAACGAAATGGCGTTAGTCACGGGGAAAGCACACACTTTTATACACTATGAGCTTGAGTACGTTATTTTCAGTTTCAAGTGAAGCGACATATAATTGGTATGCATCAGACAGCCAGGTTAGCCGAAATATATATATATATATATATATATATATATATATATATATATATATATATATATAGTGGTATATATATATATCTCAGTGGTATATATATAGCTCAGTGGTAGAGCATCGGACGCGTTATTCGAAGGTCGCAGGTTCGGATCCTGCCGGTGGCAAGTTATCTTTTCGTCCACTTTCATTTCTTCACATTTACATTACAATTACTTCTAATAGCTTCCCCTATACTTTCCTTGGCATCCTTGTCTGTTAGTTCTCATTAATACTATGTTTAATAAAGCAAACGAGCCCTTAAGTTTACAATTCCTTCCTTCATTCATAACGAGGGTCTCGTTCTGGCAGACTTGATGCCTTCAGGTGGTATGCGAGGGATTACTAGTCAGCTGCCCTCTCGTAATAAGATCACGTACTACGTGACGCCTACAGGCAAAAAAGAGTGTTCCACACTCGCCGTAATGGCAACAGGCGGCGCTGACTGACGCTCCCACGTTTAAGTACACATATATACCCCATAAAGTGGACGGGGAGATGACCGTCACCGTAGCTCAGTGGTAGAGCATCGGACGCGTTATTCGAAGGTCGCAGGTTCGGATCCTGCCGGTGACAAGTTATCTTTTCGTCCACTTCTCTTTCTTCACATTTGCATTACAATTACTTCTAATAACGTCCCCTATACTTTCCTTGGCATCATTGTCTGTTAGTTCTCATTAATAATGTGTTTAACAAAGCAAACGAGCCCTTAAGTTCACACTCCTTTCCTTAGTTCATAACGAGGGTCTCGTTCTGGCAGACTTGTTGCCTTCAGGTGGTATGCGAGGGATTATTAGTCAGCTGCCAGCTCGTAATAAGATCACGTGCTACATGACGCCTACAGGCAAAAAGAGTGTTTCACACTCGCCGTAATGGCAACAGGCGGCGCTGACTGACGCTCCCACGTTTAAATGAACATATATACCCTATAAAGTGGACGGGGAGATGACCGCCACCGTAGCTCAGTGGTAGAGCATCGGACGCGTTATTCGAAGGTCGCAGGTTCGGATCCTGCCGGTGGCAAGTTATCTTTTCGTCCACTTTCATTTCTTCACATTTACATTACAATTACTTCTAATAGCTTCCCCTATACTTTCCTTGGCATCCTTGTATGTTAGTTCTCATTAATACTATGTTTAATAAAGCAAACGAGCCCTTAAGTTTACAATTCCTTCCTTTATATATATATATATATATATATATATATATATATATATATATATCATCTTACATGGAGACGTGTTGATAGTAGAAGTTTTACAGCGGCTTCGGTGCTTGATGACTTTATGCTCCGCCGTTTCGGCATTTCAACGCTTATTGCACGGAAATCTGCGTATTATCGAGATGAATTAACGTTGCTGTTAGACTGCCTCTGGTAGCAGTGGAAAGGACATTCTTGAACGAAAAAAGCGCGACTGAAAACGATGGACGACAAGATGAACGACAGACTAGTCGTTTGTCGTTCCTCGTGTCATCCTCGTTTTCGGTCACACTTTTTTCGTTCAAGACGGAAGCACACCAACTCGCGAATTAACCGTTCTGATGTGAAGACAATGAAAGAAGATGTGTGCAATGTTTTTCTCACTGCCCTAAAGATGCCAAGCAGAAGTGGATGCGATAACGACTCGTTTCGTAAAGCTGTTCTAAATGGACTCCTAGAGATATGTCTGAGAGTCTCTGTCACGGATCGGGATCTATGGTCTGCAAATAAGCTAAAATTCAGTAATAGTGCTCGTTGAAATGGGCGCTGTGGAGGGCCAAGAAATCTACATCATCAGATGGTGTCCCGTGATATATAACACGGTATTGCTTCAAATTTTTTTGTTTTTGTGCGGTATTCTTTTCTAGGCGACAAAATGATTCGGTAAACTAGTATTCACTGATTTTCTCTACAAGTGGCAACTTTTGGCACATAACGCATGTCAAAACATTGTATAGAATTTAATGGAACCTTAGCTCTGCACCAAGCACTCTTGGAGAATAACATTGTCATGAAAGACCCCGAGCGCTTCAATTTCATACATCTATTTAGGCCAATATAAAAAAGCCGTATAAAACAAAAATTCCCCATCTCCCGCTAAAGGGAACCATGTGTGGATGCGAATCAGCGGGAGATGGCTATCTTGAGCAGGAGAAGCGTCGCCGCTCCCGATTCGCGGCACCGGCAATCGCGGCGCTGCACAGGAGGGAGCATGAGACGCGCGTGCTCCGTCATTTTCATACCGCGGAACAGCCGTGGCGCTCCCAGCGGAGTATGCAGCTGTCGCACCACCTGTCGTGCGCGCCGCTCCTTAGCGTAGAGGATTCCTAGAGAAGAGGACGGGGGAGACTGTAGAAGAGGAGACAGAGGGGGGAGGGGACGCGAGCAGGAGACGCGGGCAGGAGACACGGACAAAGCCCCCGCAAGCACATGCAAGCAAGATCAAGGAATGAAGTCAACGGGACGCGGGCGCCGCTCCGTAGAGTAGAGGATACCTAGAGGAGAGAAAGGTGGGGGAGCATAGAAGAGGAGAGAGAGGGGGGTGTGGGACGGACAAAGCCCCCCCCCAAACACATGGCAAGCAAGATCAAGGAATGGAGTCAACGGGACGCGGGCGCCGCTCCGTAGAGTAGAGGATTCCTAGAGTCCAGAGGAAGGGCGGGAGTGTAGGAGAGGGGAGAGAGAGGGGCTGTGGGACGCGGGCAGGAGACACGGGCAAAGCCCCCCGCAAGCACGCAAGCAAGATCAACGAATGAAGTCAACTGGACGCGGGCGCCGCTCCATAGGTGAGATTCCTAGAGGAGAGAAAGGTGGGGAGCGTAGAAGAGGAGAGAGAGGGGTTGTGGGACGGACAAAGCCCCCGCAAGCACATGCAAGCAAGATCAAGGAATAGAGTCAACGGGACGCGGGCGCCGCTCCGTAGAGTGGAGGATTCCTAGAGGAGAGAAAGGTGGGGCAGCATATGAGAGGAGAGAGAGAGGGGGGTGTGGGACACGGGAAGGAGGGCGGACAAAGCCCCCACAAGCACATGCAAGCAGGATCAAGGAATGGAGTCAACGGGACGCGGGCGCCGCTCCGTAGTGTAGAGGATTTCTAGAGTAGAGAAAGGGCGGGAGTGTAGGAGAGGAGAGAGAGGGGCTGTGGGACGCGGGAAAGAGGGAGGGACAAAGCCCCACAAGCACATGCAAGCAAGATCAAGGAATGGAGTCAAACGTGGGCGACAGACACCACCGGTAGTGCGCGTTATTCTTTGCTTGCACCCACCACCTGCCTAGCCATTGCTAAGCAGCCACTCTGTGCTCTCGGCCATCACTCTTTTTTTTCTTTAATGCATGGAATCAACACCGGTAATTATTGTGGTAATTATGGTGGTTGACGGCCTTACTGTATGTACTACAGTGTTCTGGTTCGTATATAGTGGCTGCTTCCCCGCTTCATGAAAGTGACCGGACGCGGGACGACGGACGCGGGAAGGACGGACACAGCCCCGAGCATAAGATGCTTCGCATCTAAAACAAAAACAACATGCAAAGAACTAAACTAAGAGTAAACTGTTCTGTCTTGTCGAATATGCCTAAGGTTAAGCACCAGGTGTCCACACGTTAGCAGCTAAGAAGTTTGGGTGGATATCTCGAAGAAAAAGGCGAATGAAGAGCTTTTTTTCGCATGCCATTTGCCACCAAACATTTGCTTTCGTCGTCGCAGCCCTTCACACCTTGCGAAACAAAACTTGTGAAACAGCTTCTGCTAATGAGTCTATGAGAGAAAGAAATGTTCGAGGCGCTACCTTTTCTGCCGATCTGCTCACTGAGAGAACGCAATTTGCAGTTGCTGCGATGGACTGAGCTGTTTAAAGCCGAACGCACACCGTGGTCCGGCGTAATATGTCAGCTTAATCCGAAAGCTGTCATTATCATGAACCGGTACGTGCTCTCTTCTAGAACGCAGTAAAAGTTGCGGAGGCAAGCCAGCCAGGGGCGGAGTACTACGACATTCACAAACGGAGATCAACGCTTCCTCTTTTTTCTTTTTTCAGAACTATGGCAAACGAGTGCAAACGCTCGCTGTTCTATGGGAACCGTTTCTCCGCCTTAGTTCAAGGCACTGCCGTGGTGCGACGCCACATAAAGGGCACAACTGCTTGCGTCGCCCGTGCATCTGGGTGCGTTGCCGTGGTGATGCGGTAGACACGTCTCTCATCTCCTATATGATGCGTCAGTCTAATTTCTTCCTTCGCGCTACTTCTTCCTCCATAACTCTAATCAATCCCGCCGCCGCCTCACAGCACTCGTGTGTCACATCTTAACGCCAGCGCATGCAGCAGCGTCGCAGTGACACGCACCGTTTGTAGCCCGCATAGCGCAAGGAATGGAGATGCGCCATCTCAAAACACTGCGTCTCTTTGAGATCCAGCGTGCAAGCCATTATTATAGTAATCACGAGAGATGCAAGACGCCACCCCATGGATATGAACACAACTGAGCAAATATTACGTGTACAGAATTCCGTCGAGGAGCACCACCTAAGTGTACTCTCTCCCAGGAACGCAAATCAGGCGGGAAGGCTAGCCGACGGAGCAGAGTAGGAAAGAACCAGAGGACTTGGGAACGGATGAATCGGGCTCATATGACTGAAATTAAAAAGCATAGATGAAGCACTGCATTGACGTTCCAGAGAGAAAGCGCGCATCGAGGAACACTAGTTCTAGAGTGCCGTAGGAGTTCCAGAGGTAAGCTAACCAAAGACGGAGCACTAGGAGGCTCACCAATGGTTCCACAGACGTTCCGGAGTGTGGTAGACGTTCCAGAGGCAAGCTAGCCAGAGAGGGGGAGAGGGGGTTCAGACGCTCATCAACGGTTTCGTAGACTTTTCAGAGGGTGGTAGGTGTTCCGACGGCAAGCGAGCCGCAGACCACGAAGTATATATCGCACATCCTGCCACAGATGATCGCATCGATGCTCGTAAAGGTGAGCCAGAGTTCAGGGTTAGTTTAGCTTGTGTGTATACTTTGATAAACACGGGGAAATACTGGAATGAAGCTTGGGTGAAAAGGGTGAATGAGGCATATACATTATCTAGCTTTATATATCACAATCTTTGTAATGTGAACGTCAAAATTTGATATGACTTGCCGAACATAGGAAAACATGATATAGCTTAACCTAGGGAAACTATAACAAAACCCTAGCGAAACCGTCATATAAGAGAAAATACAGCTCCGTTGTGCCTTTAGCTTTGTTACAGCAATGTCATGCAAAGCTGGCTGCGGCCTTTTTTGTTTCTTTTTTTTTCTTTGGATAGATTAAAACACAGTACTAATATGACATTTGCGTTGGCTTTGAAGTCACTGTTTCTTTGCCTTCCCTCCGGCATTTAGTGTGACCCTATACCTGCTGTCTACTTGAGTTTATGGGTTTCTGGAGCGCAGTACGTTTGTATCTTAGCTGTCGTATTTGAATGTCGGCTAGTGTTCAGATATCTTGGCTAAATAATTGCGAACCTTCACTAAACAACCGGCAAGTGCTTGTTAATGTTGACTAACTGTGGCTAATATACTCATTCTTAAGGCTGCACTAAGTCGAGGCTACAGGTAATTAAAGACGCAGAGGTTTAAACGACGAAGACTGAGCGCAAACTAACAGCTGTTTTATTGTCATGAAAAGCGTGGTCAGTATATTAGCAAAGATTTTCGTGACAGTGATGGTGCTCACGGCAGCCGAGAGAGAATCGGCAAAATTACTGCTCAAGCTTTGATAGCTTTTTGCTTCAAAATAGCTTCTTTGGTTTCCACATTGATCTTAACTTTCGTAACTGATTCTTCTGAACTGATCTCACTCCACTTTTACCACCGGTCTTTCCTACCCCATATATGGGCTCATATATTGAGTCACTATATATACATGCTCGTTTGGTTACATCCCATGTTTTTTATGGCAATAAAGCAGTTGATAGCTGGCGCTCAACGTTCTCGTCCTGTGTTGCTATCTGTCTAATTACTTATAGTGTCGATTTAAAAGAATGCGGGCTCCAAAATCTCTGGTGAAAATTTTATTTTTCGTGTGATTGGGAACCCTGACTGACCTTTTTCCCGCAATCCTTCATGCGCAGCAAAAGCCTGATTAGCAAGGAGCCTACATTTACTGCCATAAAATGAGAGAGAGAATTAAACTTTATTGTGAAACGAGGCGCGCGTTCTCTCCGCCCATAGGTGGGTGACTTCCTCATTGCAGGTAGCCATGGCTAGCCGCCGACGCCCGAGCCCTTATCCACCAGCCGGAGCTGATCCTCAGTGTTTACAGACATCAGCAACGCCTCCCACTGGCCATCAGGATTTTCTTGTCCGCTCTGTTCATCCGTGGGCGGGATACTCGGGCTGTTTCGACAGCCCCATACCATGTGGTACAGGGTGTTTGCAGAGTCCGGGCAGTATTGGCAATTCCTACTGTAGTTGCCGGGGTACATTCTGTGTAGTAGTGTACCGTGCGGATAGGTGCCCGCCTGTAGTCTTCTCCAGGTCACCGCTTGTTCTCTAGTAAGCCTTTTGTGAGAAGGTAAAAAAAAGCACCGAACAGAACCGCCAGTAGAAGTATTCTTGATTCGTGAAGAATGCCCTAGCGGAGTTATCAGTAGGAGGTCATGCTTTCATTTCTCTTTTTTTTTTTTTTTTGCCGCCAACTAATGCCTCCTCTACATCCACGCCCCACAAGTTCTGTGTAAGCAGAGGCGATACAGAGTTATGGCGATGAGGTGCACAGAAGAAAAACAAATGAAAACACGAAAAAAACTGGCAAGGTGCCGAGGTTTACGTTTCTAACAGGATTACCACCTTCCTGCTTCTCGTCAACCACGGAGGTCAGGAGCAAACACCCGGGCCCTCGGGGCTGGAAGCCACAACAAGCCTACCGAGTGTGCGGAAGCGCGTTCGGCCGATCAGGCTACACACAAATGAAATAGGCGGACAATGTCACAAAAACATAAAAAGTACGTAAACAAGAAACCGATCAGCCAAAGGGATAAACAAATGGCAGGCCGTCATTCACGATCATGGACCCCTCCTGTTCTTTCGTTCGTTGTTGTAGTCTTGAGATCTTAATAACTTTGCGGTATTAGGTTAGATCTCTCACCCGTTAGTCTTTTGCGTAATAATCTCGCCGAAGAAACAGAAATGCTGAAAATGCCGAAGTTGCTTTAATGGACCGTACGTGTGTTGGCCCTTTCTCTTAATACTTCTTTTCAGTTCCTTTATAGTTCGCCATCTATATATTTACGGGGGGAAGGTGTCGATTTTGAAGTCTAACGCTTCCGTATGTACAGTAGCCACAACGTTGGACCGTAGTTTTTCGTTACAGAGCTTTTTATGATTTGTTTCATTATGGTTTTATTACATGCAGGAAAAATAGAAGCTACAGAAATTCTTGGTGTCAAGGAAGGGCGTTAGCCTCAGTTGATTTTGAAAAATTGCCAGTGTTTAAGCCAAGACCCTTTATCAAACAACCAGTTTGATAGTGCAGACCTCAGTACACTAAGCGTCATATTTACACTCGCTTTTATACTAAAGTATATGCATTTTAAAGTGCTGTATGACTGTAATTTTTCCCTTGAATCATGGCTTTTGATACTGATGGCATACAATAGGAACATCCATTTTATTGTTTCTGAATTCTCAGCCAGGTCCGTAGTTTTTTAAATTCACAACTATTATTTTTCCATCATTCAACCGCGAGGCTACTGAAGCACGCCGTAATTTGTCTGTCGGAAACAGAAATGATCATGATTATGAATTGGCACGCAATCAAGAGTACACAAAGGTCGCGCCTTCAATGCAGGCCACGGCAATCGTAGTTAAATCGAGGCGAAATGCTAGAGCCTACTGTACTGTGCGATGTCACTGCACGTTAAAGAACACCACGTGATATAGACTTTCTGAGCCCTCCATTATGGCGCGCCGCATGACCATATTGCGTCTTGGCCTCCTGAAACCCCAGATATTAAGTTGGCAGAGTAACACCCTCTCCTAGAAAACCACTTGGGCCGCCCAAAACTGCTCAGGCAACTTACAGTTAGCTTCAACAGCAACAGATGCCATGACTCACAGATCTTCCGAACATGTGTAGTGCTGCAAAAAAGGTTTCGTGCTAACCAAGCGCGTCATGTAATGCGCAGATGCGTTGATGCGCCTTTCGTCGTCATTAACTCCTGACATTTTGCGGTCAAGGATGTTCTCTAACGTGTAAAGTATTCACGCCTCATTTGACACGAAAAAACCAACGTGTACTTTCATCGTCATGTGTTCGCGAACGCAAACGAAGCAAAAAAGACACAACAGCATTTCCTAGTGCTACGTTCCATCACTATGAGTGCTTATCTCTGAGATATGTGGTGAGTTATCTTTCGCACTTTCGCTTCTTAACTTGTAGCCGCCATGTTTTTCCGCTCTAGCAAGCCACTGATGGCTTCTTAGAAAACTTACCGCCTTCTTTTGTGGACATTATAGCTGACGCTGCTGCTGGTGGATTTTCAGGAACGGAACATTGTTTTCTTTACGAGGGCGTCTGTCTGCCAAAGTCGCTCGAAATGCAACAGCTTGGCACTTGGCAAGATTTCCCGTGGGACCTGTTAGACTCGAGAAGGCTCCATTCGACCCAACCGTCATTGCTGGCTTGGAAGCAGGAACTCTGTAAATGAGGCCCTGGCACTTCCATTACTCGACGAGAAAACCGCTGATGCTTCCAAAAAAAAGCAAAAGAAGTTTCGTGACTTGTACTTTGCAACAGTGCCGCTGTTCCCTACTCTGCGCTGAGCGGTGTCACTTCTGTCTCGTTACAGGGCTGATGTCACGCAATTGTCGATGTCATCCCGCCATCACTAAATTTTATTTCTTTCTACACCAACGGGCGTTCCGCAGAAATAAAAAAAGTGTGATACTTGTGCTGAAATTCTCATGCCCACAATATGACGTGTAGAACTATTTACTGTGATCGTCGTGCAAACGACGTACAAAAAGCATTTAATATTAGCACTTCGTGTGAATTGACTGACGGCTCAATGACGTTCCTACTGGGATTAAGTTACAAAAGCTTCATTTGACGGTCCTGCGCAGACAATATTGTATGTGCAGCTTTAACGAACAGCTATCGAAACAAGGCGCAGTGATAATTTTTCTATTGTAAAAAAAGCATCCTAGACTACGCTTTTGGAAATATAGACGCTAGGAAAGATGAATTCGCAGGCAAGACGGCAGGTAATATGTTTAAAATCAAGGTGATATTGTCCCTGACACAGTGTTGATTATCACGCATAGCATACAAACTAAATATGTGTTTCAAGCTTGTTAAAATTTCTAAACGTTACGCGGAAGTATACTCTGATACGAGAGACATGATTGAGTCGAAAGAAAATACGGACGCACCGGTCTTCTTCGATATTAGAGAACATAAAAAAATGCATGATCACGCAAGTCGCCACCTGGAGTAATTAGGTAAAAATGGCTGGGGAGAATGCAGCACTTCACTTACGAGACTCATACTTTCAGTCAGGATTCATGTGTTGTTGGCGTTCTTTTAGTGGGGCAGTGATGCGTGAATAACCATTGAGAGCACTAGCCGTTGTCCAGAAAGTACCATATATAACTATTACGGAAAAATTCTGCTATCTTATTACAAGCCCTAGTGGAGCAGGTAAGAAGCCTGAGTGCATAAAGCCTATCTCAGCCAGTCAAAACATTTATCTTGTCTCCTGTGTAATTACAAGACTTAAATAATGAACTTGCCTTGGACAACTAGAAAACAGGAGCTGGTCCTGGTGGGATAACATGCTGCGCTGAAAAACCTGGGACCAATAAGCACAAATACTTCACCAAAATTACCATAAGGATGCATGAAGATCAGAATGCCTTCCTCCTTCTCAAAAAATTGCACTCGGTGGTCTCAATCCCAACACCTTCATAAGGACACTTCATCCGTAGATTTTTTCCATACTGTCGAGCTGACTGGCTGCCTGGATAAGCTTACGGAAAAGATGATTGACGCTAGTCTTCAGTAGTGGACAGAATATAGTGATGTGCTCTCTGAAAATATGGCAGGCTTCCACAGGCACGGATGCACAGTCATGCGGTTTTAGATCTTGTCATTTATGTGGATCAAGGAAGAAGCAGCGGAAGAATTGCTGTTGCAATGTTTGTAGACATCTGCAATGCATTTGAAAACACAAAACACTGGGGATATCCCTGTATTGCATAGTTTAAGGTGGGATGATACTTCCTTTGGGTCAAAAAGGTTCAATTTTTGGGATTTTGCAAGCACCTGTTAGAGATTTTTTTTTCAGAAATAATTTCGCCCATTGGCACTCGCGGTTTCAAGAATTTTGTGTTCTTTTTCTTTCACACGTATAGAGCAATTGCGCGCCTGCCTCTACATTAATGACAAGAGTATGAAGTTGGGCGTGTTGGTAATGCATAACTGATCACGTAGCGCATAAATTTCGCACAGGACAAGAGGCGCTCGTCTTCGTCCTTTCTCTTGTCCTGTGTAAAATTTATGCGCTAGAAGAAGAATAACTTTTATTGAGGGAAAGGGATGGGGTTTCAGGAGCTCGATGGGTGGGGACCCATGTCCGAGGCTCCACTGGCGTTTGCCGCCAGCCGGACTTGGTCCACAAGCGCTAGTTGCACCTCCGGGTCCGAGCTAGCGAGGAGTGCCTCCCATTGCTCCAGAGAGGTTTCTATGTTATACTCACGCTGTAAGCGATTGAGTTTATGTGGCCTTTTAATGCATCCCCACGAGATATGGTAGAGGGTCGGTGGCGAGTCGCGACACCACGGACAATCGCGCCCATGCAAAGTGGGAAAAATTTTGTGTAATCGCAATAGATTTGGATAGACCCCCGTTTGAATTTTACGGAGGTCTATGGCGTCTTCCCCTTTAAGAGATTTGTGGGGGGCGCCATGTTTATGCCGTGCGCGACGCTGATGAGCAAGAAGCTCTCGCGGAGCCAACCAAGCAGGGTCGTTGTCTTCCGTCCTCGCGAAAGGCATCGTGTGTAGTGTTGGGTGGTGGTAACAGGGAGGGGAGGCTGGTGCTCCGCTCGGTTCGTGAACGCGCGAGCTAGAGCGTCCGCCCTCTCGTTACCCTCTAGGCCTGCATGTCCCGGGCACCAGACCAACCTATACGTGATCAGCTCTACGTTATGTCTGTGTTTTTCTGAAAAACAATATTATTGGGATTTGTGTTCTGTTTTGCTCGGGAACTATCCCAAGTAGCAATTATGTATTGTGTAACCCCTCCCCCCCCCCCACCCCCTGTGCAATGGCCTTACGGCGCTGAGGGTACTGGGATAAATAAAGAAATCGAGCATTACCAAAGAAATTTTGAGCATATGTTAAGCAGTGGCATTTACATAAATGACACTATAATCAGTAGCCAAGGTGCATTTCTATGTTTTTTTATTTCTAAGAAACTGTTCAAAAGGTGGCCATTTTCACAACTTGACAAATCTAAGAAAAACTAAAAAAAATGATGTTTGGTGATGTAGGATAACAATTTCAGTTCCACAGTAACGCAATTTTTATATACATATATAAGGGGTGTCATCAGTAATCGAGAGTGACTATGCGCTATTTAACAACTTCAGCAACGCCACCTTAACATTGTGTTACCGTCATGTATTGTACCTAAACAAACCTTTACGTAGTCCGTTTGAGTGGTTTTAATACTTTATTCTTGAAGCTTTACGGCTTTAAGCTGAAACGTCAATTCATCCAAATGAGACAGGCAAACGCTGAAAGTAAGAATAGTGCATTCCTGGGTGAAGCGAAGACGTGCATTCAAGCGGACAATTTCCGAGGTTCTTTCTTCCAGGACGTCCCTCGGTTTTCATCAAGGGAGCGATCTAATAAATAAGACACCATCTTTCTCTTCCACGTGTATCCTGATTGTGTCTCATAAGGCAAATACTGAAATCTCTTCAAAAAATTAGAAATCTCTGTTAAGCACGAAGCTCTCTGCTGAGGAAATGTGGCAGTAATGACCCGCGCGAACAATATACCTTGAAGTGTACTCCATTTGAGAATGGCTATATTCTCGAAGCTATTTTTTTCTGGTTGCCTGCACATTGAATGGTTACGTCCAAGCACTCAAAAAGAAAACAATTTTTTTCTTTGTTGCAGCGTTACTCATTTTGTCATAAAGTGGGCTGTCCACTAAGCATACAAAGGCCTTTAGTGCGCCATGAAACCTCAGAAACCGCTTAAGAGAAGAAATGGAATTGCAAAGGAATCTTTGTATTGCATATTTATGTACAAATTTTGTGGGGATAAGTTTTTAAACGCTAAATAAACATTTGGCACGCTTATATTTGCGTATACGTAGCATGATTTCATGTGCTACGTGTTTAGCACTGTAATATCCCCCCCCCCATTTTCTTTTGCTAAAATTGAATGTAACTCTTGTTTCATGTGCACATTTGTACAAAACATTTCGGTGAATATCTCACCAACGTACTTGTATATGTCGAAATAAACATTCGTATGAAACTCCCATTGTACACGCACTGCAGTAGATTCCTAGAATAGAACGAAACTGCTTTATCTGTACTGAAAACCATGCCTGTGCCTTCGAAAAACATATGCATGTTAGTCAACCCTAATCAAGGCCTAGCCCAACTGTAGGATATAGAACACTCTGATCTGCTAACAATCCTTATTTCTGCTGCCAGATAGCACAACAGCAACAACATCAATTAATTTGCAAAGCAAAAACCACCAGCTCTGCATGGCACTGCTTTTTGGGAGTACCATAAGTGGGCAGTAGATAATCTGATTCGTACATATCCAATTCAACACCGTGTTCCTCGTTAGCGAGTATAAATATGTTACGAAGTCGGCAAAACTACTGTTTCTCTATCTAAGATTATTTTTTACAAACTAAACTATTGAAATCTTTGTTAAGTCCTCAAGGAACGTACCAGTATGTCCATTGCCTTACAAATGTGGGACGGATCTGTAAAATCTAACTGTGTACTATTACACCAGCTTTTTTCACAACAATGGTTACTTCATATATTTAATGTTTTTTCTCGTACATTATTACTGAACATTTCTACAATGCGAATCGTAAACCTAGAAGCATCATGATAGTTGTGACATACGGGGGGCAACTTTCTAACTATAGGCTACCGCCTGCCATGTGAGACATGAAAGGCTCGTACTTTTTTTTCAAACATTCATATTTTTTTTCGTATTCCGGTGCAGCTCCACATTGTCGAACAAAAAAAACTGAACAAATACCTTAGCTTAAGGCCGAAAGATCAGGTTTGTCAGGGAGGACATGTTACAATTAACAGTAAGTTGCGAAAGTTATGTCAAACGATTGAAACACTGTAGAATTTCTTCTTAACTTGAAATTTATCAGTGGATTGTATGCAAGGACGACACTCGTTGAAGTGTTGCGCGATAGCATTGAAGCTATCTACATTTATTTGATCAATTAAGATTGCGATGACGACATTTGAAGAAAACAGAGAACTTGCTAACCACTTAAATGCTTCGCATTTATAAGGCAACTATATCAAGGTTTAATATCCAGAAGTACCAGACTTCCCTATAAATAATATTACTGCTCGCACTTTGATGCTGCGTACGAAATAAATAATCCTAAATTGTATCCTCAAATGTGAAGGACACATAAAAAGAAGTCCCGAAGGGCATGCATGTTACACGTCTTCAGCGTGAGTTTCAGAAAATTTCAGAAAACATCGCTGACAATGCTACAAAAACTCTTTTCATATCGTTATTGCATTCGCTGCGTGATATGTTGTCTGTAGCAAGATGCAGAATAGCCTTATTCAACACAATAATTATTCGCACGCCCCGCGGCTAATGCTACAAAATATAAAAGAAACGTCCGAGCCATTTGACACGAATGAAAGGGAGAAACATAACATTTTATCGCGCACACAACTGTGATCATGGGGAGCGCATGCTTACAAATACGAGTGATATGTTTTGAAATAAAGATCTGCAAATGCTGTATCAGTTTATCAAAAGTGTTTTTTCCAACGATAACTAAAGACAACATACGTGGAAGGCTTTACAAATTTTTGTAATGGTATTTCCTTGCTTAAATAAAAAATTCCGAGAAGCACATATAGCCTTCATATTCAGGCAATAATATATATGTTAATGTACACGACTTTTGAGATGAATAACATGTTTATTTTCATGCTTGAAAATTACACTAGACGTATGTCCACAAGCGAAGTTGAGGTCATTTCGCCGGAACAAAGCCAGATGTTGTTATTCTGGTAACACAAACGGAATAAAACAGCTACAACGGCACAGGGGTACTCCGTAATAATTTTTGACACCATTAACTCGCCCATGCTCGTAGATGTGGTTGTAACTGCTTGTCGAGCTATATAATGCAAAAAATCTTAAGGAAAAAACTCCATAAAAAAACCCCTAATTCAGTTAAGCAGGTGATTCGCTTTTTTGCAGCTTTCCAATTATGGCATATTCTTAAAACAGGACCCCCCCTTCCAGCAGCGGGGTTTTTCGACCAGGATGTTCCGTATAGGTCGACTAATTAATTGAACTCGTGGACATGGCGAAGATTTTTTTTAACATTGCTTTTTGAAGGAAGGTAGCTTAACGAAAACTCCTCGCTTAAGCAAAGAAAGGAATTGATTTTGAGCGGTGCTGTGGGTCACTGTTAACTGTGAAACGAGTTCGCTGTCAAGATAATTAGCCCATGAACGGGTGTATTGGTGATTTTTTGTTTACAGTGAGAGAGCGATCAAACAGCTTGCTATAAAAAAATGCAGTATTGGAAATCCAGGGATAAAGTAATCCTCTAATGGACGTGGAAGTTTACAGAGTGAGAACAAAGTCGACACGGAGAGCACGTTTTATGTTTGTTATAGCAACAGTGCAGGGATGTGGACAAGAGAGGGGTCCCGCGAAAAATGAATCACTTGCAGGCATTATGGTGAGGTAGAAAGTGGTGACCGGGCATACTTTTGCGAACTAGAGTCTCTAATATAGGAAGCTGTAGTCAATATTAGTTATATATCCTGTTGTGTAAGATACTGGCGAAAAATACTCACGTGTCCAACTAAGGAAAGAAAATGTACGATCTGTCTCGGGAACAGACAACAGTAAATATACATGCGAAGTTATGAAAGCTGAGCGTATTAGCTCTGTCACGGCATATTTTCGCATTCGTTTGGAATGGCCGCACTCTTGTATACAGTCGAAAATATGCTTACATGCGCTTCTCATGCGAGGCAATTTCATCCGCATAACATATCTCGACGTAAACTTGTCAGAATGTTGAATTATTTTCCATGCTTTAGTGTAACCTCGGTCGGACTGATAAGCATGGGGACGTTTATTCTTACTTGCGCAGTGCGGGTGTTTCCCCCTCACACCGCATCGTACTGGTGTCGCTGCAACCCTATTGTAGCGTTTGCCACTCCAGTCCATGCAAAGTAGCCACGAACACACGCTCTCTTCGCAGGGTCTTCACGGTGCACCATGCGTCGAGCTTGAACCATTAGACGAACGCTCGTCGCTTAGACGGCGGTTAAACACCACATGTGCTCTAGCTTAAAAAACAGCAGCGTCGAAGCTAGCAGCTGTTTCCATCTGCCGCCACATTCCCTTGGTGTCGTGATCTTGACGCTGCTAAAGTCCATGTATCTTTCAAAATATAGGTATCTTAACCACTGAAGCAGCTACGCCGTAGAGAAACGTATCCGTTGTGCCCGGAGCGTTATCAAAGGCCGTAATAAAAAAAATCACCGCCCAAGCACTCCGTACAGATGGTTAACCAGCGAAGCTGAAATGTGCGGTCCCGGTGTTTAGCAGTGGGTTCAACCCGACGCTGCACTGAAGCCTTCCACAATTATCGTTGCCAGGTTGTGGTCGAACCACAGGCGGTCACAGACGTCGCAGCCGAAGCCAAAGTGCCGCTGGAGAAACTCTCGCCCAAAGCGGGCGTTCGCCCCGGCGCACGCGCTCCCGCAATCACGTCGACGCTGTTCTGCCCGCAACGCCGTTTCTTTGGCGCGCCAGAGGGCGCGCCGTGGCTGCATACGTTTGACCTTGCAAGCGTCGTACCCAAGCTCGCGCGCCATTTGTTACGACGCTCAGAACGACGTAACCGATAGCACAGCCAATGGAGACCGCTCGTGACACAGATGCCGAATGGTTTTTCGTTTCTCCTAGCCATATACAGCTTTCGCTGTAAAACACCCGCGCGCCTCTCCAGTCCGGCGGCAGTGTAACATATGGGAATCATAAAGAAGTTAATTGCGAAGAAGTTTACGTAAGTACAATAAACACAGTGACACTCTATCAAAGACCCATGAATGGTCTTAAAGGGGACTGTCTACGGCACTTACTTGTTTTTGTATGGAAATAGAAAGCATACCGTCTGAAATGGCCAACCCTGCAACGGTTTCTCTGGAAAGCGATACAAAATTTTCAAAATAGAATTTTTTAGATCTCCGTTCTATTATCTGCTATTGTTGTGAAGTTTTTCTAGCATAATATCGAATGCTTTTGAGAAATATAGGAATATTCATAGGGTAAGTTTTTTCTGCTTCTATATTCCTTAAAATAATTCCTTTTTGGCATAGTAAGGCACTTTCGGTTGAGAGGCCTGACTGAAAACCGAACTGTGACGACGCCATAATGATGCGTTTATTAAATAAATTAGACAACCGAATGAAAATAAGTTTTTCATACCCCTTAGATAAAATGGCAAAATCAAAATTGGTCTGTAGTTTCCTAAATTGCTTTTGTCACAACCCCTATATATAACCGTTACTTTAGCGTTCTTCATCCTCTAGGGAAACAGCCCAGTGGGGAACACGAGATTATAAATATGTACTAAGCAGGCGCATACGGTATCTAAAATATGTATTATAGGTTCTAACGGTAAGCCGTCTATGTCCTTATAGGTGCGTTGCAAACCATAGAATTGAGTTCGTTAGCAGTAGTGGAGCCGGAAAAATTTCTCAAAAAGCAATATTTAGACAAGGCTTCGTTAGTAAAGACGTGAGTTTGAGAGGCGTAATTGGTTTTAGCCGCAATGTTTTTTCTTTTTTGCGTAATATTCATGTCATTAGTATCGTCTGTGCTTGCACATACTGAACCTTTCGCAAGAGCACTGCCAGACCAGCTTCAATTCCGCGTTTAAGGTAAAGAATCATCATTCGAACGAAGCATAGTCAATTTTGACCCAGCTCACTTTTGATGCGCGCCACATTAGGGGAAAATAAACTCACCCGTCGGCTCCACAAAAATATAGTCGGCGCTCAGAACAACTTTAGTTTTTTGGCGTGAAACGATACTGGCAGTGAGGAGTGGTTTTTATGCGCATGGTTTCATTGCGGGAGATGGACGAACGCATGGGCTCGTGAAATGCCTGGCATGCGCAGCGGCTTAATGAGCTCATCTGCATGAACGGCGCCCGGTTTGGCGAGATACAGATGCGAGACGACCTCGTCAGAACGTTTGGATGGAAGCGAAAAGACGTGTGCTCTACTAGACTAAATAAGCCTGTGTACATTATAAGCCACGTTAAAACTCATTTAAGCTGTATTTGCATGAACTGTACGTCTGCCCTATTCCGACAGTTTATTCTGAATGCCAGCGAAATTTAGCCATCGTGTTTACATTGCCTGATCATCAAGTTTAACTCCAGAATTTCATAGCGCTAAGCGTACTGGTAACACAAGGGGGCACGCCACCTTAACACAACAAAACCTCACTGAAACTTTTTCTCTATCGATGTTTATGTGTAGTCAAATAAAGCTGCGAAATATAAACACGTGTTCACGCTCATTAGGAAAAAAATTACACCGTCTCCCACTAAAGGCAACCATGAGGGGATGCGAAGCAGCATTGGGGGGTGCACACCAAGTTTCCGTTTACGTTCACTCGGCCGTCGAAGCCAGCGTCGGTGTCGAGCTACCGCTTCCGCTACAGAGAGACAACGCGAGTCTGCGGCGAGGGTAGCGAGGCTTTCGAGACAACTTCAGCGACCGGGAACCGACGGAGTGACGGCACGATTCAAGCGAGACTTCCTCGAAAGAGCGCACGCGCTGATATGAAATGGGGGCGGGAGAGGAGGGAGTGGGTTTGCAGGCTGCAGCGCGTGGGGAGGAGAGGAGAGAAGGTGACCGAACGCCTGCGTAAAGGAGGAGAGTGGGAGAGAGAGTAGGCGCATGCGCAGTAAGGGTGGTCACGCCGTACACAACCACCACCGGATTGAACTCCGCCATAAGCTGCTTCGCATCTAAAAATCGGCAGATCCCACATATCTTGGGAAGCGAGATACAAGCCAACGTCGTGTATGTCGGGCCCGGGTCGTGCTCAGGTTACGTTGTTTTTTATAGGGCGGGCCGGGACCGACAAAAAACCCGAATCAAGTCCGAATCAAGCCAAAGATATAGACGTTGTGCCGGAACTGTTTCCCACCACGTAGCGCCTTCTCCGCAATCGCCCCCCACCCCCCTTTCACAGTTCTCCTTTCCTTTAGCCACTTTAACCGCAAGGGGAGAGGATAAAGACACACAAGATGAACTCTGTGATTATCTATACAAGGAACAATCTCCTCTCCGACATCTAGGTACCAACCTTCTGGAAGAACAAACGGACTAAATATTCCCAGCTTGCTATGGTTCCGAAAAATATATTGGCAATTCCGGCTACCAGTGCGAGCAGCGAAGGGACTTTCAGTTGGGCTGGATATGTGACGCAGGAGCACCGCACTTCACTGAAGCGCGAATAATCGGACAGCTTATTTTCACACGACAACTTGCAATCGTTGCATATAGGGACTGTCTTGTGTCGTTTGCTAATGCTTCTCTTTGATTTGTTGAATAAAATGCCACATCATGGGAAACGACATCTTGTCTCCGCAGCAAACCTTCATAATGTCAACGCGTACCTGGCCGGGCCCGGGCTTTTATTTTTGTATATCGGGCCGGGCCGGGAGGGCTCGCCGCCCTCTAGCGTCGGGCTCGGGCGGGCCTTCGACGCAGTCAGCGGGCCCGGGCCGAGCTCGGGCTCAAAATTCGGCCCGTGCACGGCTCTATTCTCTGCTCGCACCGCAGATTACAAAAAAATCACAATTTCGTCGCAAGGGTGAAGCAATGAATGCGATAGAAAGAAATTGGAGTGTCACACCAAGAACGACAAGCAGCTTGAAAATTACAGCGCGCCGCTGAAGCCCAAAGAAGGACGCTCGGAAAGAACGCGCAGGTATACACAGGACAAGCGCGAACTAACGACTGTCAGAGTTGTTATGGCTTCCTGTTCGAGCAGCCGTGAGTGTCGACTTCGCAGAACCCGATTCTCTTCGATATTTCTTTTTGAAACCCCTGCGTCTGCTCCCACGCGGTGGCGTCTGGCGCAAGGTGTGTCTAAAGCCCCTTTGGCGTTCTCTTTTTCTGCTTGCAATTTTTAGATCGCGCGTGAATGCAGAAAGGGGCCATTTTTTCGATCGCATCTCAAGGCCAGTTCTCACATTGAAAGAGAAGTAGAAGCATTAAGTAACTGTAGTAGTAGTACTAGTAGTAATAGACTTTTATTTCAGCCACAAACTGAAGGCCGAGCATTTCGACCGCCTGCGCGACCAGTCGGCGCCGTTCTTCTTCCCCTTCGGCGCCAATCCAATCGAGCCAGGTGGTGATGGAAAGGGAAGGGGGGAGGGTAAAAGCTGGATTGCTGAGCAGTTGGGCAGTAAAAAAGGCAGTGTGACAGGTCGGCATATGTGGAGGGGCAATTGGGACAGCAGGGGTCATATATATATATTTACAGATAAAAAAACCGGCAGATCCCACGCACTGTGGGAATCGATATGATGCGAAGCAGTCAGCAAGGAGCAAATCATGCTGTACATAATATGCATGTCATTATTTATATGTTAGGACCTGTCATTTGTGTTCTTCATACAGTCACGTCCCGCAATACAAATTTTGGCCTATATCAAGCTAGCGAAGTGGACGCAAGAGCACCATGAGCGTGGCATGTAAATGGCATTGTAGATGACATACATGCCAAGATTTTCGTGTTACCACCTGCCACTTACGTTCGCTTAATTTCTTACCTTGAATCGTACCGAGACGCGAGAGCAATCTGCCACGGTTTCGCATGCGTTCGTATTCTCGCGCTCTGTGCCTCATGCAGACGCCATCCGCGTTCCAGCGTTTAAATTGACGGACACTTTGTCAATTCCAAAGTGTGTCCCTCGAACGCCTGTACCCACTGAGACGGGGTCGGTAAGAATGGAACGTGATGCGCGCGTCTCCTTCCTTGCATGATTAGAGACGC
This sequence comes from Rhipicephalus appendiculatus, assembly GCA_030522465.1. Classification (NCBI taxonomy): domain Eukaryota; kingdom Metazoa; phylum Arthropoda; class Arachnida; order Ixodida; family Ixodidae; genus Rhipicephalus; species Rhipicephalus appendiculatus. Next base: position 19,939 of record JALIZH010011688.1, on the reverse strand, counting down.
TGGGCCCAGCGACACTACGCAAGCAAAGCGCGAGCGCTGTAGAGTCCGACGCGACCGGCGTCCGTTTGCGCGCCCCGGCGCCCACTTGGCACCGTGCCAGGGCACGGCTGGAGGGACCGACGGACGACCGGACGAACGGACGTGGTCATGATACATTAAACGCCTTCGCCTTTAAAATTTCGTGTATATAAAGCTGGCGAAACGGCCACGAGAGTGTCATGAGCGTGGCATGCAAGTCATGTGACTCATGACATGTATGTTATGATTTCCATATGACCACTTGGCATTTATGTTCGTCATACGGTCACGTGACGCAATACCAAATTTGGTGTATATCAAGCTGGCGAAACGGCCCCGGGAGTGCCATGAGCGTAGCATGCAAGTCATGTTTCACATGACATGTCATGGTTTCCATATTACCACTTGTCATTTATGCTCGCCATACAGTCACGTCCCGCAATACCAAATTTGGTGCATATTAAGCTAGCGAAACGGCCCCGAGAGCGTCATGAGCGTGGCATGCAAGTCATGTTGCACATGAAATGTCATGATTTCCATATTACCACTTGGGATATATGTTCGTCATACAGTCACGTCATGCAATACCAAATTTGGTGTGTATCAAGCTAGCGAAACGGCCGTCAGCGCGCCATGAGCGTGGCATGTAAATCATGTTGTACATGACATGCAGGTCATGATTTTCATATTACCACCTGTCATTTATGTTGGTCATGCAGAAATGTCGCATCGTACCAATTTTTGGATATATCAAATTAAGGGAACGGCCTCAAGAGCACTATGGCCATGGCGTGTAAATCATACTTTTCATGACAAGTTAGTCATGATTTTCATGATATGACCGGTCATTCATGTTAGTCATACAGTCATGTTATGCCATACCAAATTTGGTATAAATCCCATGAACGATATGGCCAGGAGAGCCCAAAGTCGTAGGCGGCTAGATAGATAGATAGATAGATAGATACGCTCAAAGTCGCCGAAGTTCGCTAAGAAATGCTTCGCATTTAAAAGGCTAGAGGGGGTATTTACTCCTTCAGGAAAACAATTAGGTACGAACATATTCAATCTCCTCGTGAAATGCCAGGTATGGTCACTGAAAAACGTTGGTCCGCCGTAGTGGAGGAGTGGTTATGGTACTGGGCTGCTGAACCGAAGGTCGCGGATTCCATCCCGGCCGCGGCGGTCACATTTCGATGGAGGCGAAATGGTACAAGCCCGTGTACTCTGCGATGTCAGTGCACGTTAAAGAACATCAGATGGTCGAAATTTCCGGAGCCCTCCACTACGGCGTCTCTCATAATCAAATCGTGGTTTTGGGACGTGAAACTCCAGATACTAAAAAAAATGTTGATTGTACCATTTCTGTTTCTAATCACCTGGCGTCGTGGTTCTGCGACGGAACTGTCTCTTTCATTACAGTTACGCATTATATTTGTGCACAATAGCAGCAGATAGTAGGCTCCTGATCATCATTACAGTTTCAGTTCATGTATGTTTATATTATCCAGTAATGTGTTAAACAGTGTGCCACGAAAGAAGAGCAGCGCCAATTGATATACCCATGACATTTTATCTCAATAATGCAAGGCAATATATTGCTCAAGCAGCAAGGGCGCTCAGGCATATGCTCTGCACGAAGCTAGTCTTGAGCCAGTCTTGTTCGAATTATGTCTGAGTATAGATCTTTTGATAATCTGTGTAATCTAAATACGTTTCTGAATGCCCTCCTGTTGCAGCAGTAATTATTGAATATTGTAGTCGTTATTTGCTTGACCTTTAGTTTTCTAACTGTTATCTTTCTTACTGTACCACTTTGGCAATTTTCTAGATATGTCGAGCATGGAAGCCAAGATCTTTTGTATATTATGGTGGAAACACACACAAGCGAAAAACCGGGCACACACACATGTGAACAGTAGTTTCGTTTTAGACAATTTTCGCTTGACGTAATGCGTATCCAAGCTGTTTTTTTTTCGTTTTGTTCATCCGTCTATGCCTTGAAAAGACTTGCAGGGACGATTTTTACACAGTTTACTTTTTCATTCGCCTCAACTAGGTGCTCAGGGCTAGTGTTCTGTAGTTAAAAACCCAGTAAGCGGAGTGCAAGCTTTTGTGCGGCTTGTAAGATGATCACTTTAGAGCCGTGGTTCGAGAAAGTCTCGAGGGCAACCACTCTTATTTTGCATTGTTTGGCGCACTATATTTCGCTTCAAAAGTGCTACGCTGATTTTTGCATCTCGTCCACATGGTCTTTTCGTTTCTCCCACCAAGGCGACACGCTAGTTCTTTCATGAGAATCGCTGACATGGAAATGGCTCGCTACAAAGGACAAGCTTCTATTCAGACCGTTCTCCCCTACGACATAAGATTGATAACACAGCGCCGTTAACCGAATGGTAGATGTCTGCGCACACACACACAAAAAAAAAAAACTCAGAAAATTCACAAAGGCTATTTTCGTTGAAGAAGCCTGCGTAAGTGAAACTCTCGCGACATTGTGGCAGTTATTCGGCCGCCTATTTCCCTGAAATGGGGTTAATGAGTGACCTTTCAAACCACAGTCATAAACCATTGGAGAATTTTGCGAATTCGCAAAAATCTAACGCAGACGAAGCAAGCCGTATGTCTAACGCACACAGGTATATTAGTAATATATAATAGTAATATCTCACACACGCCGTTTCTGTGTACTGTGCGCTGATAGCAATGCGAGGAAAATTGCCACAATGAAGTCTCTTCATATTGTCAGAACGCTTCATAAAATCGCAACCCTATCTGCCCTAAAGCGTTGCTTGAAGTGTCATCTTTTTTTTTTAGCACTAGTGAGCTGAACGATCGAGTAACGCGATCTGTGCTTTAATAAATGATACTACATCTTAAATGGCTTATGCTACTGTAAGTGCTTATAGAGATCAAACTAAACATTTCTCTATTTTCACGAAACATTTATTAGAAAATTTCTCATCATGCCGCTAAACCAGGAAACCAGGATATGACTTAGCAGCTTTCGGGAGAATGTGGTATCTGTGGCAACCATCTCACCAACGACGCAGCCTCATTTGCGCGCGATGAAGCGCCACACGACCCTGACCCTTGCCAAGAGTGTACGCCGCAACATATCTTCCTGACATGACTCATAATGTCACTGTAATGCGTTCGAAGTCTCCGCCCAACTCCAATTATGCATATTGTATTTTTGACAACCTTGCTTCATTACAGCAGCTACAACGGCTAATAGACTTCTCGACCAGAAGCTACAGTGCTGTGTCGGCTGCGTGAACGTAACGCTCACCAACCCATTCACTTTTCGCATATGTATGGGAGATCGATGCATGTACGATAACTGCAACTGTGCAGAGACTGCAGATTGCCTCTTGCATCACGGCCCCCCAATTTGCACAACATCGCCGGGCTCCCCAATGATCTCCCTTTTAGCAAAGCAAATATCTTGGGAGGCTGGCCCACGCTGCTAGAATTCTTGCAAAGGTGAAATTGCGCTGACTAGGGTGTCCCAATAAAGTCACAGAATCTGGCAGAGCACTGACGCACCTTCTGTTGCTAGAGTCCGCTGGCAGAGAAGGGGAAACGCTGGTGTCACGCTCTCTGATGAAGCTCGTAGTTGCAATGCTGACTCCCCCACATGCGCTTCACGCTCAAATGGGTGTCTATCTTTGGCCTCCACACAAGCTCCACAAAAGACCCAGTACCCTCCTATATTTGTGCCAGTTATATTTTCACCCGTCCTGAGCAACATATTTTCAAAGCTCCGCGGTAAATCCAGAACAAAAGCTCCGCAAGTCGGAGGATGGCATGTGTATATATCTGTATCCTAATTTGCTCATTTCTTTCTCTGTGCTTCGTTTGTGTTCCGGTGCTCGCGTAGAAAACATCCACATTAGAGCCGACGTAAGCGGCACCCGAACGCTACACTAATCTCTCACTCTAACACATACGTGGTGCGCTCTAATATATCTCGCGTGTGCTGTTCGGTGGCAGCCATGGCATTCTTGCCTGTCGCGATGTTTACTCTGAGGATTCAGCGGACGGAGAATTTCTCTCTTTTCGCATGGGTTCCAAAGAACGGCTCAAAGTGCACGCGCACGCCAGACACACAGGGAAAAGGAGTTACAGACAGAGTTAAAGGGCAAACAATGTGCTCTGGGGCTCACGCCAAAAACTTGGTCTTTTTAGTTGGAGAGGCAGCTAAGTATCGTAGCCACCAAACGTTAGGCAACAAGGTCGAGCAGCTGTGGATTGCTCCTGGCGTGAGCCTATGCTGAGCATTTACGATTACCTCCCACACGCAAACTTATGCTCTGAGAGCACCTCATACCACAATAACATGAAGAAAAATGGGAAGAAGGTGTTTAGTGGGTATGTCTGTGCATCTACAATCGACATGCACATCCGCATCACTTCCTTTCTCGATTGTTTTGTAGGTAGGAGGTTTGTTCTTGTGATGTCTTTCAAGTGCACACTAGCACGAGCCTTTAGTCTTTTACTGATGTAAGAAATACATCTCAGGGCTGTTAATTTCATGGTAATTGGTGTTGTCGTGTTTCTTCTTCTATTTTGTTATTAAGGCGAAGCTGTGTACGGCTAGGTTCTGGCGGATCGCGTCCACCGGCAAAATGACCCGGACAACAAAATTTTTTGCCCCTCGTCCCACATCTCTCGCCACCGCATCTCACCCTCTCGCTTGAAAGGCTTTAATTTCATAAATCACTCGCGGCTGCAAGAACTTCAAGGCAATGTTAACGACAATATTCACGGCCACACCTACACCCACTACTTTACCAACCCCGCATGAGACGCTGCAATGTTGACTGCTCGCATCGTTAAACTGAATTGTGTTAGCGTCCCAAAAATTAAACCATTCTGAAATATTTAGAAAAAAAGTGGAACAAAGAGATGGCAAGCAGGCTGCCATTGCGGTCATTGAAGAGTAGATTGCTTCGGTCACACCATTCTGTAGAACCTTGATGGTGATATACAAGTATGCTTCGGACACTCGTATTCCTTGTGGTCGCCTTCTGCTCAGACACGCTTCTGGTCGCCTTGCAGTGCTCCCAGAATTCCTCCAACACGTGGTTCTTGACGCTGAAGACAGGCATTTGAAGCTTCCGCAAGGCGACTCATATGCCATGTGCTCGTAGCATACTCTGATTAGTGAGGTTTCGACGGCTAATCTTGAAGTGAGCAGTTCCCATACAATTGCTAGATGTCATCAGTCGTTGCATGTATCGAGTCATTACCTACAAAGATGGCAGTACCTTCCGATGCACGCCCTTCCACTGCGTACGGAAGCTTGTTGTTGCCTTTGGAGATCTTATCTTGCTGATCCGTAACGTTACTTCAATGTTTCAGGAAAGCATGTAGGGTTTACCCCGCGTAAATAGAATCTTGTAAGGAAGATTCGCAAAGTCGCTGTGCAACATGAGCGCTACTTTTTGCGCCCTTTATCGACTTCCTGCTTGTTACGGCAGGTGAGATACGCGGTGTCTGCAGCATGCACGCTGTGTACAGCGAGCTTCGTCAGAGAGCCTCCCCCACCGAATCTAGCAACGCAACGCCCGCGAAACGCAAGGGAGGGACATTCGTTTGCTCGGCGAGGAGGTGGCAGCCTCTCTTGCGCGTCGCCGGAGTCACTCTCATGTTTCTGAAATGTTTTAACAATTTTAAGTTAATTATTGCAATCGCTTCTTGTTGATTTCACTCAATTATAGTATTTTAGACCTTGTTCGTTCATTTTAACCCGGTTTTGAGCAGTGCTAGCCTTCTTATGGCCTGTATTGAGCGCTTTACTATGAGCGTGATCACGTCACTTGAGATATAACAATGGAGCACAAGCCGAGCCCACAAAGTGCTCCGCACTTAATACACGTAACCTTAAGGGACAAGAGATTATAGGGTGTGTCAGGGAAAAAATGGGTGTTAAGGACATCTTAGCCGAAATCAAGAATATTGGGCATATGCGGGTCATGTAGAGTTTAGGCAAGAAAACCGTTGGTCATCTTGAGTAACAGACTGGATTCCAAAAAAAAAGGCAAGCGCGCGAAGGGGAGGCACTAAGTTAGATGGGCACATGAGATTTAAAAAGTTGCGAGGATATCGAGGCCACAGCAAGCAAAGCACCGCATTGATTGGGGAAACATGGGACAAGCCTTTGGCCTGTGGTGGGCGTAGTCAGGCACATGGTCCGAATGATGATCATTACTATTTTGATGGGGATTATGGAGTTTTTAACGAAGGGTGAATCGCTCCTTCGTATGTTAGGGAAGCAGAGACACTGTTCGGTATGTCACCATTCTTCCAGACTGCGAAATCGGCCATTCACTGACACACTAGTGCATAATGCGTTCATCTTGTCGTCATGTACTGATTTTCGAAGCACGCTTTCTCAATTGTGAGGAGAAATGACAGATGATGAGCGCGATATTTATTGCAGGTGCTTGAGAATGAAAATTTTATTAGTACTGGGACTGGGTTTTCTTACTGTGAGATATTTCTTCCTACTTTCTAATTGACTCTCCGCCTGTTTCGGTAGTTCTGTACAGTTTAATTTCGGCCTTCTACTGCAGGAAGATGCCCGGCTTCATACATTTTGCGATGCTCTGGCTCTGGCTACCATAAAACCTTACTGGCACAAGATTTGCCAAAGCACTCTAATGAGTGGAGGGGGGAAGGCGCAGGTAATGTGTCAAATGACACGACTTTCTTTTTTATGCGTTTCAAAATTTTCGAAATTTAGCATAGGTATTTAATTCTTTGGGATTCTTGAACACTAATGAAGTTTTGTTGTGTTCATAGATTGCGAATATTAAAAGTGTCTTCGAATCGAATCGAATACCGCACTATTGTAATGAAGAGTTCAAAGTTTCGCATATTCGCACACCCTTATTTTCTACATAAAGCCTTGCGCGCCTTTCAGCAAGAAAACATATATTAGTTCATCAAAAAAAAAAGGACAAAGGTGACGACAATTATTTAGCCAAATAACTGAAAATATGGAATGACCACATGAGAGACGTCAGAAGAAAGTTGCCAACAGAGTGACGTTGTTCCATTAAATATTGCGCATCTAAGTTTCTTTCCATGCTACTCTTAACGACATGAACGTTCTACTGTGTCCGCTCAGTTCCCTTCTCAATTCGGTGGCTGTCCCTTTCTTTGCCACCCATTTCAGTACTGAGCTTCTTCCAAGCACCAACAGCACCATTTCTTTTTGGAGTACCAACGGCCTCCCATTTTCATTTTTTGTGCCGTTGAATAATTTTTACGGCACCGCACCACATATCCTTTCCCTTTCCCCTGGCAATCGATCAGTGGCCGTCTGGCGGCAAGGTAAAGACTTGTATGGGCTCTTTGACCCCAGTGAAAGAGGCAGCCTTTAAACGCGCGAAGCCGCTTTGCTCGCTTCAATGGCACTGCTCGTTGCCTTGCCTTGTCGGTTACTATTACGCTTGGTGAACGAAGCTTTGCTTAGACGGCGACGTCCGCTTTCGTTTACCTTCCGTCGCATTACTTCTGGTTCTGTTTGCATCACTCCTCCGACAAAACCAGTTCGGCTTTTCTTTTATTTACTTTTCACTAAGATCACTTCGACTGCCTATGCAGTATTGCCAAGGACTTGGTCAGTAGCGGTACTTTTTCTTGCATCCTACGTTTACCATGCTTTTGCAAATAAAGGGTTTCTTCCCCAGAGCTGCTAAGAGAGCACCCATGGCTCAAATGGTATAATTTTCACTTCGGTTAGTAGGATGTCGCATTACTATTTCACTGTCTTGCTGTCACTTATAGAAGGTGCCGTGTGCCTGCTTTATTGCATTTACAACACAATCCTGACATATATAACAGAGGTGTTAATTTTTTTTTAAAATCCATGCAAGTGGTCCACTTATCACAAAAATTATTCACTGGCTGAAGTTTGGTAAATGTATGTACTCCTAAAATTTTGAGCCGTCATACTTGTGGGATCGCAGTTAATGCAGAAGCAATCGAGTGAACCTCTTTATTTTTACAATGCTTCACCGGTTTCTTCTTCACACAGTTAATTCGAGCCTCTTAAATGGCATAACATCGGGCGAACACTTTTCTTAGAGGTGGCCTCAATTCTAGAATTGGTCGTGGCGTATAATGGTTACCTTGCACGTGCTGCGCGTGACGGCAGCGTCATCGTCATAGCACTAGCGTGGCTACACCGGGCTACACCGGGGGAGTGATGTACAAGCCTCGAGCTGAAGGAGCTTCGCCCCTAAAAAAGTTAGCATTGGCTTAGCTCGGCTATTCCAGGATATACGTTGAGTGAGCCTAAGGTTTAGCTGAGTTTTCTTAGCTTTCCTGGTTCTTTAGGATTAGCTGGATTATCATGCTTACTGCTGGATGGACGGGCGCTCGGACGGACAGACATAAGAACGGATGGACGGAGAGACGGACGGACGGACGGACGGACGGACGGACGGACAGACAGACAGACAGACAGACAGACAGACAGACAGACAGACAGACAGACAGACAGACAGACGCACGGACGCACAGACGCACGGACAGAAGGGGGGACGGACGTACTAGCGAGCGATCACGCGTGAAGTGCCAGCCCAATAGTGACATGCCACTCCAGGACCTCCCAGGCCTTCTCCGGCGCGCCAGCTCTGCGCCGTGTGACGTCAGTGTTCTCGCGCATGCGCAGCACTGCTCACCGTAAGCCACGCGAGACTGCTCTCAACCTCGGTCAGTGTAGCTTGCGCTACAAAACCCAGCAGATGCTTTATCACGATTGAAGGAAAGGCATTATTGTTATTGCATTTTCAGCATTTTCTGCAAATCCTATTTCCACAGGTCATATTGTTCATATTTGATGCCTCGATGCACAGACTCCTCTTCCACGCTTGCACTACCTGATTGTGCTAGACAGCTATCGTCGCGTCATTTGGACGCGTAACATAGAAGTAAGCACATATTGTGCTTTGAACATAATTATAGCCACAAGTACTGCAAAAAAACGACTCGCTGGACAGCCAAGATTTGGTGCTAGGAAAACAAGTCACAGTTTCGCCCCGAGGACAAACCACTAATTGGACAGCAACAAAGTAGGATGTTACAGGAAGTGATTCTAGCAGCCTATTCTTTAACATCCGAATTGTGTTTTTTATGAGTAGCTGCGCCGCTACGCTGATGAGTGGATTTAACGGTGTCTGCGCATGTCATAAGTCGCTATATATATCTACGTCCTTCTATGAAATAACGAGTTGAAAGTTCACTACCCATTTCGTCGTACCTTCCTCTGGCCTCTCTGTATTTTGTGCGGTCCAAGATGTCGAATAGTTTAACATACAACCTGTTGTGACTCCAAAGAACTCTGGCGGGAACTCGGTCACTGCAGTGAGTGAAACGACCGTCATGCCATCACGTCGTCGCAAATCGAGCTATGAAAAAAAAGCACGTAAAGGGACGTGAGCTGTCTCCTCATCCCCGCGCTTCAAATGGAGTAACAGACAAGGGAGAAAGATACTTCAACCTTCCCCTTATCGACAACCAGGCTTACTGCTACAGAATGCAACATTTTCCCAGAATGAATAACACGGGCTTACTTCAACATCCCTCGATTTGTAGACACGTATTAAACTCACAAGTGCACTGTTTGCGTTTCATTTGTACAAATATGAATACACATAAGGATGGCATGTAGTACTCTGATTTGTTTCATGTTCTGTGTGGGGAAGCTCATGGAGCGAATGATTCTTGCCAGGCTAGAGTGGTTTCTGGAACGCTACAGTATATACCCAAATGCAATGGCCGGTTTTCGACGCTTACGTTGCTCCATTGACAATGTCATTGATCTGGTAACCTACGTCGAACACCAGAAATTGAGCAGACGGTTATCCGTCGCTCTATTCTTAGATGTAAAAGGAGCATACGACAACGTTTCTCATGAGGCCATACTTGACGCCCTCGAATCGGTTGGTCTTGGTGGTCAAGTGTACCGTTGGATCTGCTGCTACCTGCGCATGAGATCATTCTACGTGAAGACGGATGATGGGCCAACTTCTCAGCACTACACACATCGTGGTGTTCCCCAAGGTGGAGTCTTAAGCCCCACATTATTCAACCTTGTGTTAATCGGCCTCGTGGAACGTATACCGAGTTCGGTTCATATATCCATTGATGCCGATGACATATGTGTTTGGACGTCAGGCGTAACACGGCCTCAAGTACGTGCGAGGCTCCAAAAAGCCGCGATTTCTATATCGGCGTATCTTAGGGAACAAAGGCCTCGAGATTTCACCTGAGAAGTCTGCGTTGGTCGCATTTACGCGAAAGCCAATGACGGCATATGCCATATCTATCAACGGGCAAAATGTTTGTTACGCCAGGACGCACAGATTCCTGGGCGTCATCATCGACAGAGACCTTTGCTGGAGTGCCCATGTGGCCGCTCTTAAGAAGCGCCTGACTGCCATCTCACATCTCTTCAAATTCCTCGGAGGGAAAACGTGGGGTACATCGGTGCACGCTATGTTGCAATTATACCGGACTCTGTTTCTGGGGTATCTGCGGTATAGTCTCCCAGTACTGACGAACACGTGCAAAAGCAACTTGCGTATATTAGAAAGTGCTGAAGGTTTGGCACTTAGAGTTTGTCTCGGACTGCCACGCTGTACGTCAACAGCGGAGACCATTGCCATTGCAAAGGACTATCCTGCCAGTATTCATATAACCTTGGAGGTGCTTAGAGCACACATCAGACATCTTCCTCGCGCCCCTGCCCACCACCTAGCCTCGCTTCCACTAGACCGGCCCGGTGCCTCCTTTAGCAAGAGAATTTCGGCTTACCAAGGGTGCCTTCCAACAGCCTACACGCCTCCTGAAAGAATCCTGACACCCCCCTTGGTGCCTGGAACAGCCCAAACTTCGTTTGACAGTGCCAGGAATTCGCAGGAAGGCGGAGCTGTCATCACCAGCTTTAAAGCAGCTGTCTCTGCTGATGCTACACGAGGAATACGCAGAACACATTAAACTCTACACAGATCGATCGACAACTGTTAGGGGATCCGCAGGAGCTGTCATTTTGCCAGCAAAAACCGAAACATACAGCTTTACAACGTCTCATAGGACCACGTCGACTGCTGTGGAGCTTGCGGCACTCCGTAGCGCACTTCGAAGGATTGAACTCGAGTCACCACAAAAATGGGGTATATTTACAGACTCGAAGTCAGCCCTACAGTGCCTATCATCAGCTCTACGTCGTGGTGCGCAAGACCAAATTGTACTGGAAACCAGAAAATCCTACCAGGTCTTAAAAGAGAAAGGGCATGACATTACTTTTCAGTGGCTTCCAGGCCACTGTGGCATTGACGGTAACGAACATGCCGATAATTCTGCAAGGAATGCTTATGAAAGTGACGTGAAAGAAGCCATTCCACTATCAAGAACTGATGCAGCATCCAAGATTCGCGCGCTCGCGCGTGATGTAATGCATTCAATGTGGAACACGTCCGGTTTCCTGCATACCCGCCTTCACCGTCTGGATCCGTCATTTCAACTTGAAGTTCCTTTCGGACTATCCCGATCAGAAACAACAGCCCTGTGTCGCCTATGGCTAGGGGTGTCATTCACGAACAGCTTTGCGCACCGCATCGGAATGGCTGACAGTGCCGCTTGTGATCACTGTGGTCGCGAGGAAACCATTGCGCACGTGTTGTGTCATTGCCCGCACTACAGCTCCCAGAGAGAACAGCTCTCAGCAGCCTTAGCACGTCTCGATGACCAGCCGCTTTCCGAACAATCAATTTTGGAGTACCGGAACGTTCCAGCTTCCAACCGGAAGGCGACAAAGGCGTTGCTGAAGTTTCTGCGGTTAACAGGACTCGCTAAACGGCTATGACACTCCTGTGCTCGAGTGTGTGTGTGCGTGCGGTTTATTATTTTTTCTAGCTCTTTTCTATCTCTTTCTTTCCTTCCTTATCTTTCTATTCCCCCCTTACCCCTTCCCCAGTGCAGGGTAGCAAACCGAAAATTTTCTTCAGGTTAACCTCCCTGCCTTTCACTTAACCTCTCTCTCTCTCTCTCTCTTCATGTTTTACACTTCTGTCATTCGCAATATATCTGTTTGTTCGTGTGCTTTGCATTCTGGCTCGTCACTGTCAAAGGGATTTATGCCCCCCACTATTTAAATTTGGCAACAACAATGTTCCTGCCGGGTGCTTCGAAAGAGACAAAGGCTGTAGCCATATGGAAATTAGTTCTTGTAAGGCACACTCTCATTTCTTAGACATGGACAGGTCAATTAATGTATGACATGCTAAGAATTCTTTGGAATCATAACTGCGCACATAAACATGACTTAACCCTGACTGAATTATTGAACAACCAACTATTCAGACATATTTCATTAAAAGGCTATGAGTAAAGCAGATATGATAGAATCACCGTCAGATTTCCGTGTATGCAGTATGCTCTGAATGCCGCAACACAAAATTAATTGAATAAAAGTGCTTCCTCCTCTTCCGCACGTGAAACTCTCCAGGCCGCAGGCCGCCACGCTTCGAATGCTGCAGACCAGGTCTTATCCCAGTCTATCAGTCCTAAGTTCTTACACGGACGCTTTTGCACCGGACTGTCCCGATTGTGGCGCGCCAAGCAATTTAGATCACATGCTCTGGCGGTGTCCCTCCTTACGCGGCCCTCAACGCCTCACTGAAGAAGAGTGGTGCGCCGAGCTAAGGAGCTCGAATCTACTACACCAGTTAAGGGCCGTCCAGAGGGCCCACGACGCGGCGGTGAGGCTTGGCCTCCCCGTCCCCACGTGGGAGCAGCCCGCGGCGCTGCCGCCCTGAACGGCTGCGGTGCTCCTTAGGACTATCTTATCAAAGTTCATTGTCTGTCTGTCTTCAAGAGGCCAAAAGCAGCGTGGAGCCAACATCTCGCCAGTTGCTTGTAGAATCTACAACGTAGAACAGCGCTGAGAAGTTGACGCCAGGTTCGATCTGACGACCACTGTGTATTTGCGACCTCGTCACAAACCAAAACGACGGATACACGCAGTGGCCTTCTGGACTTAGAATGTGCTCACTGAACAATCAGTGGCTCCGCCAGACCGACACCGGTCATTATACTCGACGCAAACCTTCTACCACCATCCGGTATAAAACAGTCAGGCACATTACTGCTCGCAGTTCGCACAAGGCGCCGTATTTGCTTCTCAAAGGGACAAAACATTGCAACAATTGAATTACCACTGGCTGGAACAGCTTTGAAGTGAGGAGGCAGAGGAGAAGAGAGCACAGAAGGGAGGCAATAAAATTCATTACTTAAAAAAAAAGCAGAAACTTTTACCAGGTGCCATTTTTTTATACGCTCAGAGCGTTTGTAAAAGGACAGCAAATCAAAGAATTTCCTTTGACGCATTTGTGGTAGGCAGGAATAAGAAACTTTGATGTTCTGGTGATGGTACTTTTACGAACGGCTATTCCGACTTTTATTTCGTCTCGTTACACGAGAAGATTTCTATAGCCACAACCAAATACAAGTCTTCAGCAGGGAAGACGTTTGCTGTTCCATGGAAAAAACCGCCGTTCGCAATCGTGTTCAGAACGGTCGTCAGTGAATTAGCCAGCGAGAATTTCTAGGTCATTTTTGTAGAAATTAACTGTCGCGACAAATACAGTTTCTTGTTATGTCAATATTACGATGATAAAAAGGAAGATATTCCTGAAAGAGAGTGCGTTGAGTAAGACTGACACGTGCAGGAAGTTAATACTCCTCCATACTACGAGATTTCACATGTATGCAATTGGACTACTCATATATATCACATTTCGTAGCCACACTAAGCAGTGCATCACTCACACGTTTATGTCTAAAATTCCAGAATACGAACCGGCAGAAAAATATCGTTACTTTATTTATTTGCAGGTACTGTTGGCCGATTGGGCCATTACAGGGGTCGGGTAAAAGTTTTACACAAATCAATCATTGTTCACATGAAGTAGCAACGTACGGCTATACATGAAATCTCGAATTCACAATGTGTCATTATACATATAAAGTGAAAAAAAATCTCACATAATAAACATAATGTCAAACATAAAGCAGCAGTGCGCAGGTGGTCAAAAAAATTTACATCACAATATTTCGTTCTACAACTTACATTATGCATACATTACATCACCTTTCACACTATTATACATCACAATACTAAATTCTAGAACTATCCTGAAATATGTCAGATAAGCTACATTCAATCGCATTATTCAAAAATAAAAAAACAGCATTCATGAAGATTATTTACTCAAAAAATAATTCCTAGCGTTGTTTTCAAATTTTGCTAAAGTTTCACAATACTGCATATCGTCCGGCAAATCGTTCCAGCATTTTATGGTTCTAGGTAAATAAGAATAGGCGTATGTGCTTACACGAGATTGGGGGGTTAGAAAATTTCTGCGGTATAGTCACTTCGTAGGTTTCGGACACGGCGCGGAATGATGTACTGCGCTGCATAAAAGTTAAATGTATTTCGAGAAAGCAAAGCAAGAATTTTAGTCTCAGTATGCGACGGCGTTTCAAAAAGGTGGGTAAGTTTAAATCTTGCAGCATCTCTGTCACAAAATCAGTTCGGGAGTACCTTGAAAGTGAATCTAGCCGCCCTTCTTTGCACTTGCTCAATTTTATTCATTAATCCTTTCTGAAAAGGGTCCCCTATGACGCTTGCATATTCTAGTGTAGGCCTTACCATTATTATATACGCTGTTAATTTTACTGGTGCTGGAGCAAGCTTTTTTTGCGACGTAAAAACCATACCTTCTTTTCATCGGTTGAACAAATATTGATTTGTTGAGTCCAATTGAGGTCTTTAGATATTGTCACTCCTAAGTATTTACATTTGTTAACGGGAGCTATTACAGTGGTGCTTACTTCTTTATAAAAATTCAGGACGTGCTTAACCTTGTTTGTGACGCATAATACAACATTTTGTATCTTCACTTAGCTGCATTTTCTAAGTTTCACACCATTTTTTCAACAAACGCCACGCGTCGCTGAGAATTTTTTTATCACTATGAGTAGATATTTCCCGATCAATTCAACAATCGTCGGAGAAAAGCCGTTCAGTAACATCCTCAATCATATCCGAACAAATATCATTAATATAGAAGGGAAATATTACCGGTCCAAGGACAGAACCCTGAGGGACGCCGGAAGTAACTGTTAAACGATCGGACTGGTGGCCGTTTATGTCCACGTACTGTGTCCTGCGTGAAAGATATGACCTTATCCATTCCCCTATATTGCTATTTATTACAAGCTGTTTCAGTTTTATAATTAGCTCGTTATGGGGAACCCCATCAAAGGCTTTTCAGAAGTCAAGGCACATTGCATCAACCTGTTTTTTATTGTCTATTTCTTATCACTACAGACAGACTGGAGGGCCGTCGTCTGTAATCCTGTTTTTCAACTTTTGCGGCGCAACATACTGAATGTGTGCTAATGTTTTAATTTATTACTGCAAAGCTGTATATGACTAGCTCCTATAGCGGATCGCGTCCACGGACCAAAATTCATAGAACAACAATTTCCGGCGAACCGATCAACTCGACTAATCTAGCGTTTTTGCGTCAGAAAGTTTATATGTCCAGCGGGCCCACGAGGTGGCCGGCAGGCTCGGCTTGCCGGTCCTTAAGTTGGACAAAGCCGGGTGTGCCATCATGTTGGGTCCCGCAAAAGCCATTAAAGTTGCTTTCCATTCCCTTGCACGGCAAAAATAAACTGGATGTCACTCTGACATATCAGCTAAATTATAGACCTGAGGTGTATGATTTCACTGACATGGCAGAACGACAAGAACAATTTTGTCTCAAAGAAAAGACAGCTTGCTTAAGACACGAGCGTCATGCCGTTCTTGCACTTTCGAAAGCACGGCATTTCTTATGTACTACAGGATAGCATTTTGAGACCACCGTTAGCCGCCGTTGTTGAAATATTATGCGTCACACTCAAGAAAGAAACCGGGACCTTTGAGTGCATGTCTCCTTGTTCACTCAGTAGTATGAATAATGATAACATCTAAATTCAATATAACAATATCCCCTGTAACAGACCTACGATAGTGACAGCTTCGCTAGCTTTTATCTTCAAAGTAGTGGACACGCTCTTATTCTTTTTTGAATACCATAATGTCCGAATAGTTTCCTTGGTTATGCTATAACAAAGACAAAACTCTAGAAATCCATTACGCACACGATTACTGCTGAGTGACATAAAACTGTAACTAGAGCTCGTTATCTCCTAGTGTTAACGCGTTGGTAACGCGTACCATTCGATCAACTGCATCAACACGAGCAGCAACGCAAGCAGGTGTTGCGACTGTCAAGTGAACCAAAATGGCTGCGCTCTAATATCAAATACTAGGAATTACATAAAATGATGGAAAATGATGCATGTTGAAACTATAGCGCAAGTATTACCCACAGTTATGAACCACCAAGCCCAAGTACAACGACCTATTTATGCTTTGCTGGATGCAAAATCCATTACCTTGAGCTCAATTACAGAAAATCGGCGCACTGCCAACGCTTGTTCCATTTTTTAATATGCGCGAACATCTGCAGACGTCGCGAAGTAAAAGTGTGTTCAAATGAACACGTTGTAGCCATCTAATAATAACAGCGCATATTCACAGTTTAGCAAGACTTCACTGGCAGTCTTGCTGATATTCACGTCGTTTTGCATTGCATAAATCCCGGTTACTATAGTTGTCAGCAGCAATAAACTCCTCAATAGATATTTTACTGCTTGAACAATTAAAAAAAATCATGAAAAAAGTTTCAATTGGTGTCCTGTATAGATTTAGGCCAGAATTGATAAATTTGTACGGGGCCTCTTTCCTAGTGCTACCAGACATTTGCTATTGACGGAAATGTAGTTTGTATTTAAAACCACTGAGGTGATGATTCGTTTAGTACGCAGGTTTCTAACTTTGTTTCTGTACTAAACACTTAATGCTTGATGCACTTAGATTTAGGTGCACGTTAAATAGATCCGGGTGTTCGACATTTGCAGAGTCCTGCGCAACGACCCTCGTGATCATCTTGTGGTGTTGTAACATTAAACTGCAAGATTTATTATTATTATTACACTATACACGTACGTATTTCATATGGCCTTGTAATATAAAATATAACAAAATATTTGACTACAGAAGTGCTAGCCCTCCTTTTTCTTGACCTAACGCTCGTATCTCATTCGCTGGAGATATTGCAACTGCTATGGTATTCGTGTTTCAGTTTTGTATTACTCTGAAGGAAACTGTATCTTTGTTTTAGTGGACGCTAGATTAGTCTTCGTTGAGCACTTTGGCAAACTTCCTTGTTCCACACTTCCAGGGTGCAATGGTACAGTTAGCAATGGTCCATAGATCTATGCAAGGCTTCGGAGCTTGCCGACGCGCAAGTTGAATGGCACTCATTTTTTGTCATTCGGCTTGCCGATCAGTTCTTCCTGGATAAAGCATCCTGCTGCTGGACATCATGTTGTATTAATGATACGATCCGCACTCCATTCACAGTCTTGTAACTATCCTGTTCTTTGATAAAACATGTAGTTGCTCTTACTTTGTATGTTATAGTTTATCACTCTCTTGCTTTATAAGTTAACTCTCTCAAACTGCATCGGGTTTAACACTAGATCGCGTGTAAGCAAGCCAAGTGCCGCAGTATGTACACTCCAGTAATCTTCATTCTACACCCTAGAAGAATACATCACTACCCTGAAAGTACTTTTGACCTAATTCGGTGCAACTACTGAAGCTCATCATCAGAAGTCACGCTAGAAGACGTCAAGGTTTTCTTAAAAAGTAAATCAACAGTGTCCCAATTTTTCGCTGAGGCGTCGTTCCTAAAGTAATTTTTTCTGTTTCCACTTATGTGGCGAACGCCCTAGCGTCCACTCGGTAAGCCTGTTGTGGCTACTGACCACGGTAGGTCTGATCTCCGACAAAGGTAGTGGGTCAGAAAGGCGGCAATCTTGTTAAAACACCGGAAACATACACTGTCGACCTGACTACCTCCTGCCTTTTCGTCCACGCGATGGCCTGCACTTCCTCTCACTGTTTTCGCTGTCTTTTGAGCCTTTATATTTCACTTATTTGCGCACATGTGATGATCTCAAGGGAGGCGGGAGAAGGAGTGCCGTTAGCACTGGCTAGCACTCAGTGCTCCCTCTTGGCGTTAGGGGAAGTAGACTAGCGACAAGACTACATCGACATGCTTGTTACCCTTCATCTCCCATATTTTCTTGCGCACTTTTCATATTCTCTTCATTTTGCTTTCTTTTGCTAGGCTGATGCCTCGACTGCCGCTTCTTTATTTGGAGCAAGCTAACTAGGTTCAGGAATGGCGCTTATTCTAGAAGACTGAGAATGTTCACGTTACTACTGATTCTGAAACGTTGGGACTTCCAGATGACCGCTGTTTTGTTACGGCGGTACACATTGAGATGAACTGAGCAAGGTTCTCTAGTGTTAGAATAGCGTGAAACTGAATGAATGTCGTAGGAATGTAGAATGACGATAAAATACTTTTGGTGTTCACTTAATTCCAGAACGTAAGTCACTTTCAGTTTCTGAGTAAGGTTGCTCATTCATTGCTTATAAAAGAAGGAATTAGGAGGTATTGAGCTTATTCCAAACCTTAGTCCTCGTTGCGAGGCCAGAAACCTCCGGAAGTCCGCACTATTCCTGCCGATTCTACTATCAGCCAAGCCATTCGCTTAGGTACTTCGAAACTCTAAGCCGCCTAGATTGACATTTTTATAATGTACACAATATGTAAAACTTCATTTTCAGATTTGTTTTCTCAAACACCCCTGCAATTCGGCTTCGTGGGTATCATCAACAACTTTACTTTGCATCCCAGAAGATTTTACAATAGAGGCGTTCAGAGCTAAGTGCGCATAACTTAAGAAACTGCGCCGGGCGTATTTGAGTCAAAGCAAAGTCATGCAGGAGCGATGTTTACAGGAATATGTAGATTGGTTTGAAAGCGCTGCTCATAAATAACCTTGGCGGAATTCATCCGCGGATAATGGGCACAGGACGCCACGTGGCGTCCGTACAAACATGCAGAGTGTTGCAGGAGCAACGACGTGGATGTGGGTAAATATTCAAAGCAAGTTGTCAAGCTTGGATTTCTGCTTGGATGATAGAAGTGTGTGCAGATTCTTATCAAGCGTGGGGTGCTTGTCCGCACGAGCGCGTATCTCTCTCTTGCATGTGTGTGTGTGTGTGTGTGTGTGTGTGTGCATGTGTGTGTGTGTGCGTGTGTGTGTGCGTGTGCGTGTGTGTGTGTGTGCGTGTGTGTGTGTTTACGTGCGTGTGTGTGCGTGCGTGTGTGTGTGTGTGTGTGTTTGTGTGTGTTTGTGTGTGTGTGTGTGTGTGTGTGTGTGTGTGTGTGTGTGTGTGTGTGTTTGTGTGTGTGTGTGTGCACGCGTGCGTGCAGTCACCGTGAAACGTTTACTGAACACACGGTCTCAGAAAACTGAATTACTCGTGACTTTCAGATTATATTCGGTCGAGTTGCAGAGTACATATCGTTAGTGAGTGTATGAAGCCATTCGGAAATATAAATTCAAAGGGGCCTGAAGAACCCTTTCAGACGCGTTGCACGCAATTGTGTAGACCGCTTGCTTTTGTAGTTGCGTCGACCAGTTACTGAGAAAGAGCAAGGTGCAGTGTCTCTTGAAGGAATTGGACCTCCTACGTATTAAACGTGCCTTCATTTACCTTCATTTCGCTGAGTACTGTTGCACATGACCACTTTGCCGAAGGGATTACCATGTTCGACGAGTAATTCGACGTACCGGTTTACACGGACCACGTTTTCCAAGATTTCCTAGCTCGAAATGAACATAGCCGAAAACGAAATTG
>JALIZH010011687.1:0-82409 GCA_030522465.1 Rhipicephalus appendiculatus | reverse complement strand
TTTTGTAGCTTCACACTGGGTATGCCCCAGGTGAAAATTTCTCTACTGGTTTCTACTGGTTTCAACTGGTATGTGCTGGTCCCAGTTGGGAGTGAACTGGTTTCAAATGGTCCCAGCAGAAGGCTGCTGGTCTTGAACTGGTACTGTACTGGTACCAGTAGAATGTTGCTGGTTTTGAACTGGCAGTGTACTGGTACCAGTAGGATGTTGCTGGTCTTGAACTGGTACTGTACTGGTACCAGTAGAATGTTGCTGGTTTTGAACTGACAGTGTACTGGTACCAGTAGGATGTTGCTGGTCTTGAACTGGTACTGTACTGGTGCCAGTATATGTTGCTGGTTTTGAACTGACAGTGTACTGGTACCAGTAGGATGTTGCTGGTCTTCAACTGGGATCACACAGGTCCCAGTAGGATGTTGCTGGTCTTCCACTGGGATCACACAGGTCCCAGTGAATGCTACTGTCTTGAACTGGGATCTCATTGGTTCAAGTTGGGCAACTCATGTTGAAGATTGAACTGGTTCTGGTGGAAAGCTGCTGGTTTGGAACTTGGATTGTACTGGTTTCAGTTGATAGTGCTAATTTGTGAATGTGCAGCCCTGAGTGATTGGAATGCATGTTCACATCTTAACTTTCGCACACAAGTGAAAATCTGGCAGCTAATCTTGACAAGTGACATACATGAAAATGATGTGCTCAAGCGGCACTGCGAATTGCACTGATGAGTCATGTATAGCTACACAGATATTCAGTGTGATCTCAATGAGCTCTTGTGAAGCCCGATACACATCTTTGCACATCTTTGCAGATACGTCCGCGTCGATCTCGGAAGGTCAGGAGCATTGTTTATGGGCCCCAAATACTGCTTTCGAGGACCGGGCATATTCGCGAAAAACAGAGACGGCCGTCGGAAACGTCAGAAAAACACACCGTTGTTACGGTGGCATACCGTTGTCGGGACTATTGGATATAGCTGGATCGCGTTGGATTATACTTGCAAAACAGACCTGTCCACACTTGTCAAAAGCGGATGCCTGTGTTAAAACATACCAACAATCATTTTTATTTAATTTATTGACATGTAAATAGTTTACATTCTACTATAAAGTTTGCCTAGCACTTGTGTTAAATTTCTTGAGATCACTGCATGATAATGGCTATTTTGTTAAGCACGTCAATCCAATCCTATCCAATCCAGAGCTTTGTGTGACCATGTGCGCCTAACGTCGTTGTGCTTCGATCGTGCCTTCATAGCCAACATTTTGCAGTTTTTGTTCCGTCGTCGAGATGTTTGCGGTGGTTAGATTTTTAAACGATTTCGGCGAGAAACGTCACGTCATTCCGGTCGCAGACATCAAAGATTTCAAGCCTGCAAACGACTCGGACTTTGATAAACGCGCTACTTATAGCTCTTTCTGGCGTGACCCGGTGGATGATGAAGACACTGGATTCTATAACGCCCAGATCCCGATGTTGGCAGGTACGTGTTTTGGATTCCATAATAGTGCGCGTCCTATTTTCTGAGCAGTTGAGCATATAGGTTTAACATGTCAACTTTTTACAGCTATGGTGAAGCATTGGGGCTTGAAAACAGGGGAGGACGTCAACAAAACAGTGGACAGTATCAACCGCCTCCTGACGGAGAAAATTCGGGATGTTCTCAAGTCGAAGCGTCGGACTGAAGGCCAATAAACACAGCTAACAGGACATTGCCTCTAATGTATTTTTTGTATAGATTAAGGCCTATGGCCGGTTGGCTGCTGCTGCAGTCAGTCCCAGCACCAACTGGTCCCAGTAGCAACTGGTCCCAGCACCAACTGGTGCCAGTAGCTACTGGTCCCAGCACCAACTGGTGCCAGTACCAACTGGTGCCAGTAGCTACTGGTCCCAGCGCCAACTGGGAATTGGCTAATAAGCCAGTTGAACTGGGACCAGTAGGAACCAGTAGCAAAATTTTCACCTGGGGCTGTATTATTTATTTATTCATACTGTAAGCCATGAAGGCATACAGAAGTGGGCATACAAACAGTACTGGCGAAGAGTCTATTACAAAGAATATATATGTATAGGGGGGTCCTCTTTTCTAGGATGCATACCAGCTGCATAAGTACACCGCTGAAGTAAACCTCGCGTAAATACACTTTCACACCTTAATTAAAACATGACGAGTCGATTTTCTGTGCTCCCCGAATGTGTACAGCTAGTTCGGCTTCCGGCAAACACCAGCACTCACTTTACCCAGGGCAAATGGGCAATCCACGTCTCTGACTTCAAAGGAGTCACGACTAGGTGTGCTCATTCGGAACACAATGATCGCAGCACCAATTATAGCTGTGCACGGGCCTAATTTTCAAGCCCGAACCCGGCCCGGGCCCACTGACTGCGTCGAAGGCCCGCCCGAACCCGACCCTAAAGGGCTTCGAGCCCGTCCGGCCCGGCCCGACGTAGAAAAACACAAAACCGGGCCCGGTCCGGCCCGACCCTATGAAAGTTTGCTGCGGAGACAAGATACCACTTTTTCATCATGTGGCATTTTATTCAACATATCAAAGTTAAACATACGCAAACGACACATCTTAGTGTGTATACACAGATTACAAGTTGTGTAAAAATAACAATCTGTGCAGTGATTCGGACTTCAGTGAATTGCGGCGCCCCTGCATCACATATCCGGTCGAACTGTAGTTCCGTTCGCTGCTCGCACTGGTAGCCGGAATCGCAAATAGTTTTTTCGCAAGCATAGCAAGCTTGGAATAATTAGACTCCTTGTTCTTCCAGAAGTTTAGTATCTGTGATGCAGGACAGGAGCATGATTGCATGGATAAATAATCACAAAGGTGATCTGTGTGCTTATCCCTAAGTGCTAGAAGACAATTCCGGCACAACGTCTATATTTTTGGTTTGATGCGGGCTTTGCACCTGGCCCGGCCCACCCGATGCCCGAGATGAGTAGCCCGAGCCCGGCCCGGGCCCGAGATGGGAAGATGTCCGAAAACCCGAGCCCGGCCCGCGGGCCGGGCCGGGCTCGGGCTTTCGGGCTACCCGTAGCCCGTGCACACCTCTAGCACCAATACAACACACACCAGTTATTATGCATTAAGGCAAGTGACTGCCACAGTTGAAAAGGCTATGAAAATACAGGCAACACACAGTCCCACCAGAATTTACGCTGTTGAGTGTTGCACTCGCAGGCACCCAAACAAACAGGCTGCCAGAAAAGAGTTGTTGGACAGCGAACTACCGTTCCGCTTTCAAACGCGATGTAAAAGCCTTCACAGAAGCCTGCACATGGCGCTCGTGAAACTTCAGTTACTTTTCAGTCAACTACTAGAAATACCGCTCCATCGAAAGACGATAACTACTTACGTTAAACGGCAAGGACGGCACCAGCTCGAAATTCAAACTGCGCGGTTCATTGTGGTTGCGGTCTCAATCAAAAGGTGGCGCAGCCACTGCATACGCAATCGAACAGTTTTATGCGCAAGAACGGCTCGTATGATCAATTATATTATACTTTTAATTAGAAGCTGTTCGCGAATAGTGATGTAGTTTACACTGAACGCAAATTCCGGCTTAATATTTCAACATCCATTCATAACTTGTCAACGTACTGCCCAACCCACTGTTCATATTGGTGTCCTCATATCATGGCTATAAATATTCGAACGACACGACTGTTGTTGTACTTCCAAAGTACATATACTAAAATTGGAACGATACAGAGAAGATTAGCATGGCCCCTGCGCAAGGATGACACGCAAAATCGTGAAGCGTTCCACATTTTTTTGCATCTTTTCGCAAGATATGATTATCACAGTTATGAATGTTCCGAACTGTAAGTGATGGATTCGGCCTTTTGGTGAGGATTCAGTTGTGATGTGCAATCGAGTTTCTCTTAATCTATCCATTTTCGATCGACAATACCTGAACTTCGCTGTAGAATATACAGGGGCACCAGCCCTCTCAGAACTTTCGTCTGTACCCCCCCCCCCCCCTCCACCCTCTATTAGTAAAATAATCCTGGAGCCACCCCTGAGAAAATAGTACGTAGCTCTTTAACATTACGATGGAAAATGGACCCAGAAAAAAGTGAATGCAGCAAAAGAGGCGAATGCACTGCTTCAAGCGAGGAATAATCACAACCTCGAAGTAATGTTTCTGGTAAAGAGACGAAAAAAATGTGGAACGCTTCACGATTTTGCGTGTCATCCTTGCGCAGGGGCCATGCTAATCTTCTCTGTATCGTTCCAATTTTAGTATATGTACTTTGGAAGTACAACACAAGGCCTCGCGTTCAACTTTATATAGCCATCAATTTATGGGTCGAACTTTGGCTCCGGTGGAAGTATCATATTACTTGAATCAAACAAAATAAATGTTTAAGTCAAGCCGTCAATACGCATGTGAAATGGCTTTTAGTATGCTGGCTGTAGTTCCTTTATCGTAGACAATAAAACAATAGTTTAATTAGGTGTGATTTTAGAATGTTTCGACACCGATCAGTGCAGGAGCTTTAAGAAGGTTTGTTTTGTGGCGCCATCTTGCGGGACATAGCCGAAACGAGTGCGACCCGCGTCTTTCGAACGTCACTTGATGATGCTCATTTGATGACAACTGACGTTGCCTCAGTGATGTCTAGTTTCATGCAACACTGTATAATTACAATGTAAAATGTAGTGAAAGTGTCGCAGGTGCCGCGGCAGGAATGGCGGCAGGTTTTTCGCGAGATTTGGGTTGAAAATCGGGGGTGCGGCCATCGCGCTGAGAAAGAGACACAACTTCTTTGTTTTGTTTCTAGCGCTACTTGCATTTACTGAACTGCACTAATCGCATGTACCAGCACAAGAGAAAAAGAACCTTTGTCATATCCACGTATATGCATAGCTTGCTTACTTGCTTGTTCCTTGATTCTTGGCAAGCAAGCGTGTTATTCCTTGTCCTCTTCGTCCACCTTTTTACTCGTCGCATCCCCACGGTAGCCTCTGTTCCAGATGAGGTTCGCCCCCGTTCCATTGCATTTGTTCTACATTTTCGTGTCCTTGAAGCTTTAAGGAAATCCCAGCGCACGCTTCCAAAATACAGTGTCATATATCCACAAGCGATGCCATCTTCAGCAATCCAGTCGGGACATAGTTTGGTGGACTGCAGCGCCCCGAAGGGAGTCGCTTAAAGGCCAACTCCGGAGGTTTTTCGAGGTCAATGGATCTCAATGAAATTTGCTGGGTACATTCCTTTGCACATTTCCGTCATTTATGCCAAATTTCAAGCTTGAGACATGCGCTGATTGTTTGTAAATAAATATTAAAGATTGTCTGCAAACGCCCACCCGGCTTCCCACAATTATTGGCAACATTGCGTGTGTGACGTGTTGGTTTGCCGGTCGACGGAAGTGACGCAGTCGATGGGTTCACTAACTTTGGCCGCTACAGCGTATATTGTGCTGGTCACAAGCTGACGGTGTTTGGCCGGCGCTTCGCTGGTTTGGTGTGCGATTTTCTGTTCTCTGTGGAGGAGCGTGTGATATTCCGCGCCGGCGGGACCAGCATGCCTTGCACGACTTCCGGTTCGTAACAAACTACTACGTCATACTTGGACAGTTCACTCGGTTGGGTTTCGGTTTCGGTATTGCGCCTTTTTGCTTATTAAAAACTATTTTCGAATTTGCTGAGCATTTCAGCTATCGGGCGCGTGACAAGAGTGTCTCAGGAACATAAAAGCACCATTATCCTGACACGGTCAAAACATCGCCGGAGTTGGCCTTTAATCTTGGAGGCTGAGCTTTTGCTACATGGGGCTGCCCAAAAATCGGCACGGCTGCCTTTTTCAGCCCCGAAAAGAAAAAAAAGAAAAAACTTCGGAATTATCGCACCGTCGCGTGACGTATAATACTGCTGACCTTCTAAGAAATTAGAGCGCACGGCTATTACACCGGTAAATTTTTAATATACTTTTTGGAGGGATTCTTAAACAAAGTTCTGGGTGCGGCTATTAACAAGTGTGCTGCCATTACACGAGTATACTACGGTAGTTGAAAGCCGACTTCTCTACTATATTTCCAAAGTGCATATATTTACTATAATTAGAACGATACAGAGAATATCAGCATGGCCCCCGCGCAAGATTGGCACGCAAAATCGCGAAGCATTCCACATTTTCTTCACCTTTTCACCAGAAAATCTCGACTTCAATATTAATTCGCTCCTGAAAGCACTGAATTCGGTGTTGAAAGCCGTAATATATACCTGCGTGCTCGGTGTTAGTGTTATAATATAGCTCAGTTGCAGCCTTCAAGAACAAAAGCCCGCTTGTGCAAGCGTCGGCTCTCAAGTCACTTGGTGTTCACGAGTTTTTCAACTCTTCAAACTTTTAGCACAGAGTTTCTTTTACTTTATGTATTCATGTTACCATCGACACGACCTGAACATCAATAGCTTCAGCTACCTTCAGGGCATGCCTGTTGAATATGGAGTCGCAACAAACAGTACTGTCAGGCATACATACAGCAAAAACAGTGAATGCACGGGTATCAGGAACGAACAATCACTACTCCTGAACATTTCCGGCAAGAAAACGAAAAAGGAATGTGGAACGCTACATGATTATGCGCGTCTCATTCTCGCCATGCTGCATGACTTATGCCGCGCACTCCAATGTCATGCAAATCCATGCAGTTGTGCGGGCGTCGTGCTATGCAAGGACGATTGCCATGCTAATCAATCATGCATCAGTCATGCTCCGTAGCGCTCCAACTCCAGCATATGTACTTAAGTACACTAGAGGAGTTTGCCTTCAACTATATATAGCTACCACTCCTTAGCCATGAATTGGCCCCGGTGGAACTATGATATTACTTCACAAAAACGGAACTCATTTTCTGCATGAAGGCAACAAGACATACAGGAAATAGCTTTTTGCGTATTGCGCATAACTCCTCTAGTGCAGATAATAAAATAATCGTTTAATTAGGCGTTATTTTACAATGTTTCTTGACCGATCAGAGCACACGCTTTATCTTGTGGCGCCACCTGACGGAAGGTAGCCGAAGCAAGTGGGCTCCGCCCCCTTGCGAACGTCATTTGATGATTCGTGATTCCGGTCCAAGGCGACCGGTTTAGCGTGCTTTTAAAGATGTACAATTTAGTCGCAGTGTCGTCACTGTTTGTGGACTGTTAGAGTATTGTTACGCCACCGTTGTGCACCAGTGCACTACGACAACCAAAGTCCCTGAAATTTTTTTTTCTTTTTTTTTTTTTTTTTTTTTTTTTTTTTTTTTTTTTTTTTTTTTTACGGAGTTTAGTAGCGACGCGCCGCCAGTGCAACCATGGCCACTTCAGTTTCCGACCACGTGCTACCGTGCGCTCCGCGATTAGCTACGGCTACGGGCCGTGCCATTCGCACTAGGATAGTGTAATCACAGAAAGCTGTGCACCAGCCAGAAGAGCTTCGCTGATTGGACAAAAAATTTGTGTTAAGGTAGCCATCCCGCGGCATTTAAGATGCCTAAAACAAAATCGCTCCAGATATATAGTAGACCAGGGGGGAACGTGTCGACCACACAGGAAGGCGGTACAAGCATGGAGGACGGTATCATCCTTTAGGGCTCAGAAACCGAGCAGTTACCTTCGTCATTACCGACTCAATGACGGCCTAAATCGCAATTACATAAAAAAAAAAACAGTCCTATTGCACGCATAGTATTTAGACAAGCAGCACAAGGCCGCACTGCGGGAAATGGAAACAAGTTATACAGATTCCCGGGCACTGCGTAGTTAGAGCTAGTGAGCCAGCTTACGCCTCCACCCGAGCTTTCTTCTACCCTGCGACTCCAACTTCGGTGCAGGGGAAGAAGTCTTCCCAGATTGCTCGCCCCACCTCACTACATACACAGAAATAGTGCAAACATATTTGCATGAGAGGGGGACAAGGAAGGACCCCCACGCCCTAACTATCCTTTACTCATTCATAACTTTACCATAACTTCGCTCAGACGATCGGACCTTTCACGGCATGTTTAATTGCGTGGGATTATGAATACGCGTGTTTTTTTTTTCTTTGTTTTTTTTTTAGGGGCGAAGCTCCTTATAGCGACACCTGGTCGGTTGTCGATCGTCGATCCATCCTCTGTACCCGCAGTGTTCCCTCATCGTACAATAGAAAGCGCTGTCCCATAGAGATGCATGTAAACTCCAGTTGGGTGACGATATACTAGATGGCGCTGTACTCATTCTGTGTCGTCATTTCCATTTCTCGTCTCGTTTCCGAGAGGGCGCTGTCCCATAGACATGCGTACAATATGGCGGTTGGGTGAAGGTACGCTAGATGGCGTTGGCGGTGCAGCTGCTCTCCGATTGGCTGCTGCGCGGGGTTGCGCCGGGCGGCGAGCGCCCGCTATCTCTCATTCCCCGGATCATCGCCGTACGAGTGCGCTTGCCGGATCGTGCTGCTTGGCGGACCATGGACGACTAGGAGCGCCGGGTGCGGAAGGCCGCTGCGGCTCGTGCTCGTCGGCAGGATCCCGAGGTGCGAGCTCGAGAGGCCGCCGCGGCGCCAGGCAGATCTCACACACACTATCGCTTTGATTACTGCTGGGCGAAACCACTGAAGATTTCACGGTGTAACCATGATTGCTTCACGAGCTTCTCCCCAACTCTTCATCATTCATCCCGTGGATATGCTGTGATTTTTTACGATAACGGCGATAAAGGAGCAATCATATTGCATCCGGGGAACTGTTTACTTCCTATTACATTACTTCGGAAATCGGGGACCAATGACGGGCCGTTGTGGGAAGCACGTCATCGCTCCGTTTTCATTTGCGCATCCAATGCACCTTGACGTCTGCCACTTGGTTCCTTCGCCACTGTAAAATATATCAGCTAACTTGCGTGGAACGTAAATTCACAGCGAACTAGCGGCATAATAATTACCTTTGTAAAAATGCCCACGATCGCTTGCTTGACGCGGAGGTACGCTGGCAATCCAGCGTTCCCGCTGGTCTCTGAAGCATGGCCGCGCCGGAAAACTGAAAATTTTTATTCCAGGTGCACAGTTCTTATAGCTATAAGTACAGTCTCCGACGCAGCAGTCCACCCGCGACATTGGAATACTCCGCAAACAACCTCACACGTACTGCTGCACTCATGGGCCGCGGTTTCTGCACCGAGCACGCTAGACGCTTTCGCTTCCTCCCGCATCACGGCGCAGCTGCATAGCAAAACTGCATTTCATTTTCTTTAAGTCACATCGGACTTCCACCTCTGCTAAATGTACGTTAAGCGATTGCTGGCTTTTGATAGTTAAACGGAAAATTCTCAAATGTACTTCCAAAGTGCGTACGCTAAATTTTGAACGATACAGAGTAGATTACAATGGCCCCTGCGCAAGGATGACAAGGTAAATCTTGAAGGGTTCCACTTTTCTTTTCGTCTATGTACCTGACAATCAAAACTCCGATATTCGGAGTTATGATCGTTCGTGTCTGAATTCAGTACATGCATAGTTATTGCTATAACATGCCTGCAGGTGTTCGGTGTTAGGGCTATAATATGACTTAGTTGCAACCTTGATGAACAAAAGCCCGCTTATCGAAACGTCGGTTCCAGCCACACCCGCGGTGTTCACGAATTTTTTATCGCTTCAAGCTTCCACGTACCCCTGTAATTCTGGCTATTTTCAGTATTACAGAGAGTTTCCTTTATTCTAGGTGCCAGTTTTACCATCCACATGCCCTGAAGAGCGCTGAAGAATTATACGCGCTAGATTTAACAACGTTCAGATCATGCCAGTTGAAAATAGACGGCCGCAATAAACAAAACCGTCAGGCATATTTCAGCAAAAATAGCGAATGCACGGGTTTCAGGAACGAACAATAATCACTCCTGAACATTTCTGGCAAGAAGACGAAAAAGGAATGTGGAACGCTACACGATTATGCGCGTCTCATCCTTGCCATGCTGCATGACATAGGCCACGCACTCCAATGTCATGCAAATCCATGCAGTCGTGCGGGCATCGTGCTAGTATATTCTAGGCACTATAGTCGTGCTATGCAAGGACGATTGCCATGCTAATCAATCATGCATCAGTCATGCTCTGTAGCGCTCCAACTCCAGTATATGTACTCAAGTACACTAGAGGAGTTTGCCTTCAACTATATATAGCCACCACTCCTGAGCCATGAAGTGACCGCGGTGGAACTGTGATATTATTTCACAAAAACGAAATACATTTTCTCTATGAAGGCAAGAAGACACACAGGAAATAGCTTTCAGCTTATTGCGCATAATTCCTCTAGTGCAGATAATAAAATAATCGTTTAATTAGGCGTTATTTGACAATGTTTCTTAACCGATCAGAGCAAACGCGTTATTTTGTGGCGCCACCTGACGGGAGGTAGCCGAAGCAAGTGGGCTCCGCCGCCACCCCACCGCGAGTTGCACTACGCCACCGCTGCCGCAGTGCATGCCGGTACTTGGAGTACTCGGTTACGTTCAGCTGCATGGGCGGTCTCCATCAACGAGCTTTAGCACCCGTATTTGGATTAATCGCGATGGTTTGCTTCACGTGCGGCGATGCTACAACAGCAGCCTGGAGCAAAAGGACTCGGATTTTACGTGTTTTCAAAGGATGTCAATGCCAACAGGAATGTGTGCGACAGTCAACGAAGTCTGACAGAGTAGTCACTGCCGCGCACTTCCAACGTGTTGTTCAACGTGTTTGTGAGTTCAGTGTGTATAATATATGCATGGTAGTTCAGCAGTGCTCTATTACATCATAACAAGCTTTCTGCGCGACCGATGGACCGATCAGCGACAGCAAAATGTCGTACAACGTGTGCCCGATCCCTCTGCCGGGGCAATCGCCACCAGCGGCGGCAGATTTGGATACAACGTGTTTTCCTGGCAAAACAGAGATCACCTAAACCGACCTCTCACCAAAATCGATGACGACTGTGAAGTGTATTGCTTGCATGTGACCTGTGATACAAGCCAAGCTTACAACTGCATGCTGTACGTGTACAGCTTGCGCCATGCAGTGCACGGCGAAAACTCGGCCGTGCCGGCATCGCAGCCATCGACGCCGCCGGGATTTCCCCATTACTTTCAATATGTGATATCACGAAAGAAGAAAACGTAAAGCGGCAACAGCGGTAGCAAAGCCTAGCTAGTTATATGAGCGTAGACGTACCGTACACTTCAGTTTCGAAGTTGTAGGCCTAGCGACGATATCGGCGCCCAGCCGTCCGCTGTGGCCGCCGCCGGTAGCCGGAGAGGACTGCTGCTCATCCGCCGCATTGTGTATGTCACCAAAACCTCTTACTGACTCATCCATCCCTTGTGCAGCAGGAAGTATTTTGCCGTTCATAAGATTTCCGTGACGTTAAACTTTTAGCAAATGCACGCGGACAGTCGCCGTCTCACGGACGCGCTTCTAGCCTGCTTCACGGCGACCATTTCGTATTCATTCGCGTTTAACGCATCACTGTGATCGAAGACCTGCGTTGACAACACAATCTACATGCAAAGTGTTGCTTGGACAAAAAGAAACGCAGAAAGCTATTGTTTTGTTTTTTTTCGTCCAATCGACTTTTTTTTTTTTTTTTTTCCGTCTTCGGATCGCGGAGATGGTGTTTGGGGAACTTATTTTCCGCATACTGTAACTTGTATCGTTCGCGTGCTGACGTTCACTAAAGAAGATTTTTGCTCCCTTGACGACAGGAACGTGAATTGTCGTTTTTTTTATAACTAATATAAATTCAGCGACGCAAGCGCATCAACACGCTGAGATGACCTGGCCACACGTAAGCACTGTCGACTGATTTTTTTTTTTAACGCTAGGATATGCAGTGTAACCTTATATAACACGCACTGGAGGTCCAGACACAGTTCTTCACAGCGTTCAATCGCCTTATGCGCCGAGTATTCGTGCCAAACGCCTATATACTTGAAGCACGCAGCAAGCAGCCACACCAGAAGTGCTCAGAGTACTCCAACTAAGATGGCGGCAGCGCCGCAGTCGGAAACCCGCGAATGCGCAGATCCTCTGGTGGGATCGGTCTTCGTGGTTCCGATCCAAGTTGCCCGTGCAATTTATTGGCAGTGTCGTCACTGTTTGTGGACTGTTATTGTATCGTTACGCCACCGTTGTGCACCAGTGCCCTACGACAACCAAAGTCCCTGGAAAAAAATTTTTTTTAGGGAGTTTAGTAGCGAAGCGCCGCCAGTGCAAAAAAACATGGCCACTTCAGTTTCTGACCGCTTGCTACCGTGGCCTCCGCGATTAGCTACGGCAACGGGCTGTGCCATTCGCACTATGATAGTGTAATCACAGAAAGCTGTGCAGCAGCCAGAACAGCGTCGCTGATTGGACGAAAAACTTGGGCTAAGGTGGTCGACTACGTATCGACCACCATAGGCGTGCGCAGGGGGGGCGTGGAGGGGGGGCGAGAAGGGGGGGCGCAAAGCCAGCCCCATAATAGGTAGGGGGGGCGATGGGGGGGGGAGGGCAAAGTGAGCCCCATACATTGACATAATAGGGGGGGGGCGCTGACGAGCCTTCGCCCCCCCCCCTGAAGGGGAACCCTGCGCACGCTTATGTCGACCGCACAGGATGGTGGTACAAGCATGAAGGACGGTATCGTCCTTTAGGGCTCAGAAACACAGCAGTTGCCTGCGTCCAAACCGACTCAATGACGGCCTATATCGCAATTACATTAAAGGAAAGTCAGTCCTCTAGCACGCAGAGTATTTAGACAAGCAGCACAAGGCCGCACGGCGGAAAATAGAAACAAGTTATGTGGATTCCCGGGCACGCCGGAGTCAAAGGTAACGAGCTCGTGCCTCCGACCGAGCTCTGTTAACCCGCGACTACAAATTCGATGAAGGGATTTTTGTCCTCGCACATCAGTTGGCCCACCTCACCACATACACAGAAATAGTACAAACGTATGTACGCATGAGGGGAGCCGGCATAGGCGTGCGCAGGGTTCCGCTTCAGGGGGGCAGGGGGGGGTGCGAAGGTTCATCCCAGCGCCCCCCCCTCCCTATTAAGTCAATGTATAGGGCAGACTGCGCCCCCCTCTCTTAGGTTACTAGGGGGGGGCGGCCGCCCCCTCTGCCCCCCCCTCGTGCGCACGCCTATGGGAGCCGGTATGGGACACCCCTCCGCCACAATCATCCTATACTCATTCATAACCTTACCATAACTTTACTCAACCATAACCTCACTCAGTCGGACCTTACACATCATTTTTGAATGCGGGAGGCTATGAATGGTTTTTTTTTTTTTTTTTTGCGATAACGGTATCGCCACCCTGAAAGTCTGTGTCAGCATCCCCCCCCCCCGCCCCTCTTCAGTGCTTGCCGTCTACCTCCTATCACCACTGTGAGCACACATTAACAACATTTATGCTATGACGGGGTTTTTGTGTTAGTAAAAACAAAAGGTCATGACCCCGCCCCCCTCTTCGATGTTACTTCAAGCCACCCCCAAGACGAGTGGCTGGATCCGCCCCTGCATCTTCCACATCCTCAACTCAGTAAGACCGCTACGGTAGTCTGGCACCGCTTATGTGCACACTGTTCGGGCTGCGTGAGGGGTTGACGGAGCACGCTTTCCCTTGCTCCCGCATCATGGCGCCACCGGCTCATTACACGTTTAATATTTTGGTGCCTATTTATCTTCACAGCGAAACTGCATCTCATTTTCAGTAATTAACATCAGACTTCCAGCACGGCTAAATTGCCCCCCCCACGATTGACGGTTAAGATATATTAATTTAACCCAAAATTTTCTGATGTACGTCCAAAGTACATATGCTCGAATTGGAAAAGTTTAGCATGACCCCTGCGCAAGGATGACTCGCAACATCGTGAAACGTTCCACATTTTTCTTTTTTATTGTCTTTTTACCAGAAAATCACAACTCCAATATTATTCGGAATAGCGATTGTTCGTTCATGAAAGCAGTGCATACGGTGTTAGTGCTGTAACGCGGCTCAATTATAGTTTTGAAGAAGGCAAGTCCGCTTGTTAATACGTCGGCCCCTGCGACCCCCCCCCGTGTTACCGATGTTACCGAATAGTTCTTCCCTTTAAGTTTCCATCTTTTCCTGAACTTCTGCCTATGTTTACTATGTAAAAACGCTTCTTTTTACCTCAGGCATCCCTTTTATCATCTACAAGCCCTGAACACCGCTGAAGCATTCCACGTGCTATCTTCAACAATGTTCAGGGCTTGTCGGTGGAAAACAGATGGCCAAAATGAAGAAAAACTGTCAGGCATATTTCATCCGGAACCGCGAATGCACGGCTTTCAGGAACGAACGATCACCATTCCGGAACATTTCCCTCAAGAAGAAGTAAAATAAACGTAGAACGCTGCTCGATTATGCGCGTCTCATCCTTGCCATGCTGCATGTCATGCCATGCAGTGCAATGTCATGCAATAAAATCCATGCGGTCGTGCCATGCTACGTAAGGATGATTGCCATGCTAATCAATCGTGCATCAGACATGCTCTGTAGCGTTGCAACTCAATTATATCTACTTAGGGAGTACACAACAGGAGTTTGCGTTAGGCTATATATAGCTACCAATCTCAGGGTCATTATTAGACAGTGGTGGCAGTCTGATATTACTTAACGAAAGCCAAATACATTTTCTGCATGAAGCCAACAAGACATGCAAGAAATAGCTTTCATCGTGTTGCGCATGATTCCTTTAGAGCAGATAATAAGATTTTCTTTGAATTAGGTGTAATTTAGAATGTTTCATAACAGATCAGTGCAGATGCTTTGCTTTGTGGCGCCATCTGTCAGGACACGGCCGAAACGAGCGCAGTGTTGCCACTTTACCACTAGAATAAAACCAGCTCTTCGGGAGAAGTAGGGGGGGGGGGGGGGTACCCACATAAGTGGTTTAATTTATGCTTGACAAAAAAAAAAAAAAAAAAGACGGCATGGTGAGTCTTTGATACAGAATGTCATGTACTGTAACATTGTTTGCCTAGTCACAAGTCAACATAATGTACATCTAAAAAAAAGAAAACAGAGCTTATTTCAAGAAAAAATGGGTGAACAAACGATAACTTTGTCACTCTTACTTTATTTCATCTAGCCACGGGTGTGTGTACTTTTGTGTGATGCAATGAATCGTTGGTTCAGTTTTAACTTCATTTCTGTAACAAGAAAATAATCATCAAGAGGTTCTCTGAACCATGCGTAACCTATATGTAACACGCTCTTTATCAGTTTCAAATATTATCATGCTTACTGCGCTTATTGTAGTTTTAAACCATTCCTGCGCTTGATGATAATAGTCAAGAATGGCCGCCGCAGCTCGGAGCGATTGGTTGAACGAGGAATGTTGCTGAAGGCAGCGTGTCGACAACGCGGGGTTCACTTGACAGAGCGAGCGTTTACGTTTGTTCGACCTCGTTGATAAGATACGCAGAGAATTGTTTAAGCGGCAATGAGCATACCGGGACAAGCAAGCATCGCTCGCGAAAGCGTTAACCTCAACAAGTGCGTTCTTTTATTAACGCGTAAGCGTTCTATGCATCATCAAACGCGAAGAGCGACCGTAGGCGGTGTGAACACGTGTGATGCAACAAATGACCAGCATGACGTGATGCATTCTAAATGCAAAAAAGTGGGGCGCACTATGTAACAGAGACAAGAGCAGAAAACGACAACACAGGCGCACATGGTCAACATAGTCATTCGGTTTTTTAGGCGAGAGAAACTGTATCATGTGGTAATTTTGTAAGCTATATATGTCATCATTATCATCATCATCATCATCAGCCTGTCTACGCCCACTGCAGGGCAAAGGCCTCTCCCATGTTTCGGCAATCAACCCGGTCCTGTGCTTTCTGCTGCCACGTTATACCTGCAAACTTCTTAATCTCATCTACCCATCTACCCACCGTACTTGCCTACGGAGCAGAAACCTGGAGACTTACAAAGAGGGTTCAACTTAAACTGAGGACGACGCAGCGAGCGATGGAAAGGAAAATGATAGGTCAGGGAACAAACAGGGGTTAAGGATATCATAGTTGAAAGCTGTGTGTGTGCCTCCTTTTAAATAAACTTCCAGTTGCGAGTGTGCACCTGTGTTGTCGTTTTCTGCTCTTGTCTCTGTTCCGTAGTGCGCCCCACTTTTTTGCATTTAGAATGAATCGTTACCAACTAGACCAAATGACTGTTTTGCTACAATATATGACGTGATGATTTCGCCATAAGACGTCACTGTGAAGTCACAGGTCCCCAAAATTTCTGACGTCGTTATGCAGTCATCATTACGTCACTATGACATGATCATAAGTTAAGCGCGGCACTGAAGTGACGAGGACGGGACAGGGAGAACACACACGAGCGCTCGTGTGTGTTCTCCCTGTCCCGTCCTCGTCACTTCAGTGCCGCGCTTAACTTATGATCATGTTACACCAACAAGGCCAACAATATACCCTTGCCAAGTCGCTATGACGTCACACGATGATGTCATCATATGACAGTCACTTGGCCAAAGGTTTTCCGATCACGGAGGCCATGCAAAACCTCGTAGGGTGCAGAATGCCTTCGAGGGGGGGGGGGTCAATACAGTCGAGGGAGAATAAAAAGAGGAAAAAGGCTTTCGCCTTCGAGTCGCCTAAGGCAAACGCATAAGCGACCGTGTGACTTTATTTTTAATTCGGAATGACTGTGATTTGGTTGGGTATTTAGACTTGCATGCGTTTTTAATATACACACACACACAAAAAAACGAAGGCATTCAGACGAGCATGCACACACATACTTTCTTCCCAGTTTGGATATAAAATCTTTCAACTATGGAGTTCGCGGGCGAGAGCGTGTTCACGATCGTTTTCATCCATGGCAGAAAGAGAATTTGCGGTCTGGAACGCGCTTATTCTTTATCGTCATCAGCGTCATTGTCATCATCATGGCGTATAGTGGGTACCTTGCATGTTTTGTGCCGTGATGGCAGAAAGAGAATGTGTGGTCTGGAACGCGCTTATTCTTGCTCGTCATCAGCGTCATCGTCATGACGTATATTGGATACCTTGCATCTGCTGTGCCGTGATGGCGGTCTGGAACGCGCTTATTGTTCATCGTCATCAGCGTCATAGTCATGGCGTATAATGGTTACCTTGCATGTGCTGTGCCGTGATGGCAGCGTCATCGTCATCTGGCCACGGCGGACAATGGGGGGACAGAGCTCGTTCATAAGATGCTTCGCATCTAAAACGCGTTCGGACGTTTGGCGTCCTTTCCACAACGTTCATGGCGTCATCAGGGCCGTAACTAGGGGGGGGGTGTTGAGGGGGTTCTGACACCCCCCCGAAATTTTTTCATGCTTTAACAATTCGGGTGATACTAAAGCATTTACACGCCTTCGCATCGACCACAAGTTGCCAAAGTTAGCCGTTCGACACATAAACATCCCCCCGAAAAAAATTCCTGGGTACGGCCCTGGGCGTCATCAAGAATTTCCGTCGTGCAAGCCAGTGCGTTGTGACGCCTGACGCGTCTTCACGACGCCGCCAGAGTGTATAGTCGCGTCCTGCTTATCCTGTTCGAAATGGCGATGATAACTGACACCAGTAAACTTGTGCCATGTTTTTTTTTTCTTTCAGGTTCATAGGGATACCTTTCACCTGGTAATCCGCTCAGAGTATTCTAAACGACGGAACAGGATGCATATTTTTAGGGAGAGGAGGGATATCAAAGTTCATAGAAGGCAACAACGAGCTAAATCCCTTCAGAAAAAGTTCTTTAACTGCAATGACGTGGTATATGTCGATGCCGCAGAGTATCCGTGTGGACAGAAATTCGCCTTATCAGTTGTTACCTCTACCGGCAGTGTTGCAACGGCAGCATCCATTGGAGCCTCGTCTTCGGAAGAGGCGGAGGAGGCCGCGGTGGCACTCGCCGCTACAATTGCTAATTCGTCCGTCATTGTAAGTGATTCAAAAACTGCCATATACAACTTCGGAGCGGGTAGGGTTTGCAA
The DNA here is from genome assembly GCA_030522465.1 of Rhipicephalus appendiculatus. Lineage (NCBI taxonomy): Eukaryota > Metazoa > Arthropoda > Arachnida > Ixodida > Ixodidae > Rhipicephalus > Rhipicephalus appendiculatus. Next base: position 64,395 of record JALIZH010011687.1, on the reverse strand, counting down.
GACAGCCTTAGCCATTCTCTCTCGTAATCCGCCATCCCCACTTGTTGCGTTAATCTGGACACCTGCTCACGCAGGCCTAATTGGTAATGAAGTGGCCCACGCAAGCGCTCGAGCTTTAACGATCCGAGCGCAGGCTAGCCTAGGGTACGCTTCAGAAACCAATAATCTCCCTCCTGCATTTACATCTAAAGAGAGATTACTGACATACCACGACATTTGCGGGCATTATCGCCTCGGTCGCCGAACCCTACCGCCTTTACTGCGTCAGTCCTCACGCAGGCGTGAGGTTCTACGGCGTAGACTACAAACTCGAACTTTTCTCTCCCCTGCCTTACGCCACAAAATTTACCCCGGAATGTACCCCAATTCAGACTGCAAGTTTTGTTCTGTGAGGAAAGCGGTCCTTAACCACATTATGTGGCAGTGTCAAAATAACTCCCCTCCCCCGAGCCTTCGTAAACAATTAAGTAGTCAGGAGCTGTGGGAGGCTGCCATGCGCAGCCCCAACCCCAAACTTCAGGAGGCTATCCTGAGGTGGGCTGAGGTGGTAGAGGAGGCCTACCGCGCGTAGGATCCCTCGCCTTCTCGCAGCACCTTTCCCTCAAGATGGGATAAATAAAGTTGTTTCTCTCTCTCTCTAAACGACGGAAATGTGAAGTCAGTTAAGAAGCATGTGAAGAATCCGTGATCATTCGTTATCTGTTAAACAGAGATCTTTTGTATATATAGAAATAATGTTTTGGCGTAAACGATGGTTAATTGCATCACATTTCTAGAAATAAACTTCGATGCTTGATTACAAAATCACTCTCATGGCTTACGCAAATAAAATAACGCAAATAACAGTTTAGATGGCTACACCAAACAAGTTCAGAGGAAACTTGTTCCATTGCTGTGTCTCAGACAGAACAGCACTACTTAGGAATTCTTATGCTAACGGCTCCAACAGCGGTGTGCATGCGAATGAGTTCCCGCAACGTCTCCGCCGTAGCAGAATATACATAGTATTTAACCTAATCTCCTAGCCTCGGCGCCTCAATGCAGAAAAAAAACGATTAGGCTACAAAAGTCGCTCAAAAAGCCTCGTGATACTCAAGTAACTGTTCGTAGAGCCGGCGTTCGAGAAGATACATGACCTCAATATTACACGACGTCGTCGATGAAATCATCATGACCTCACAGATCCTCGGAGTTCGTGACATCATAATGACGTCAGCGCACATCATCGCTAGGTCAAAGGCGGGCCCGATCACGGAGGCTGTGCAAAACCATGTGAAGTACAGAAAGGCGTGCAATACCACAGATACCGGAGGTGGTTCAAGACCACGTTGGGTGCAGCATGCTTTCAAGTGTGTGGGGGGGGGGGGGGGGCGTAGTCAGAAATTTTTAGGGGCGGAGCTCCTTAGGGTGTGGGTCTGTCCCTCCTCTGTAGTTGTCGTAGTAGTAGTAGGTAGGTAGGTAGGTAGGTAGGTAGGTAGGTAGGTAGGTAGCCACGTGTAGTGGAATGTGCCCACTCCACGTGATAAAGATGACGATGACGCAGTATAGTGGAATGTACCCACTACACGTGATAAAGATGACGATGACGCAGTATAGTGGAATGTAGCCACTACACGTGATAACGATGAAGTATAAGCGCGTTCCAGTATTGTACCCATTACACGCGATAACGATGACGCTAATGACCATGAAGTATAAGCGCGTTCCAGACCACACATTCTCTTTCTGCCATGGATGAAAACGATCGAGCTTCGCCCACACATCATCATTCACTTCGTGGATATGGCGTGTTTTTTTTTTTTTTCGGGGGGAGGGGCACCTCCTTGATTTCGGGGGGCCACCTCCTTGAAATGGTCATTTTTCGCTCTGTACTAAAACGCGTGCTTGGGCTAGTTGGTGCATAGTATAATCATGGTCCTTCAATACTTTTTTCTGGTCATGAGACTCCCGCGAAAGTTTCATATAGGGACAAAAGTGGCCACCAGAGGCGCCACCGTAAGCAGGAGGGCATCGATCAGCCGCGCTTGGCAGGGCTGTAGTGCGTTCGCGGAAGCGTTTCCCATCAAATACACTTCTTCAGATATTTCCCTTCTCCGTGTTCTCGCTAACAAATCATAGCAGCTATTAGTATTGTCAAAGTGGCCCATGATGCGCGTTGTCAAATTGCCCAAGTCCTTGATTGCTGGCAATGTTTTAACCGAGTCCGTCTGTCAAGTGACGCGCATTCGTAGCGTTCCTAAATTTCTCGATTCCTGCATAGTCGCTTTCGGGCTTAAACCGAACACTGTGACTGGTTCTAGATGACTGAAAGGTTAACATATTTTGCGCTAGAGATTGCGGAGCAGCCGTGCCCTGGCTGCACGTAACGTTCATTTTCGGAATAATTGTCACTTTATTCTATAGGGCATCACGAAGCAGCCAATAGAAGTTCGCGCGCCAATAAACAAATCTGTATATCAGGGTGACTTGGCATTAATAGCCTTGAAGTACCTCTTGAGGGATATCGTTAGTGAAACATAGCTGAAAAATTAAAAGCTCAGAATGAGACACCACAAGACAGAGAGGGATGCTGAAGTTGTGTTCTTTTCTTTTTTTCTTTGATGTCATAATTTGCGCCCTTGATTTTAAAGATTAAAAAATGAGATGAAACTGTTGTGAGCTGTTAGATATAGGCACTACGTGCTATTTCGAAGCGAAAGCTTTTGATTTTACGCATGCAGATTTGATAACGCAGCCGAGTTTGAGCACAGGCACATAGAGTTTATTCAAATCTGCGTTTCATAAACTGTGGATGAAAGTTGGGAGATGGAGTGAACGACACAACAAAAATCACTGAAAAAATTTATGCCCCTGGTTTCCTCCCTCCTTTGGCCGGGCAGGATAAACGACGTCCGCCAGCACGAAACAGTTTGTTTTGCTCACGCGTAAAAAAATGCAGACGGCACTTAATAAAAAAGTGCACAACTTCTGCCGTGGTGCTCATGAAATGTGTTCCACAGCCAACACTGGCCGAAGATGTGCGGTCGTCCAGCAGAATGTTCTCAACAATGTTCATGTAAACACTGGCACAGGTGTAGCACAGGCTATTTCGTCCACGGTGCACATTTCCACATGTTCTTCCACAATTTGCAAGAGCCGCAATAATTTCTCCGATGGCGGAGAAAGCTCTCGCGGCCTTTTTAGAGGTGGGCCCTTCGTTGCACGCGAACGCTGTTTTGGTTTGGAGAGGTAAGAAGGCAAACCTTCAAAAATCCTTGGTACGGCGTCTTCCACCAGTCTCGGTCGTTCTCGGGGCAGCGAAACGATGTCTCCGTTCACTGTGCACACGTCCGCACGAACAGTGTCACTGGCGTCGAAATGTTTTTCACACACGCGAGCGTAAGCTTTGAGTCGAACGAAAATCCTGCAGTCTCCTGTCGCGGGATCGCACGTTTCCACCTGTCGCGTTGTTCTGCGTTGGCTGGTAAATAGAACAGGGAAACTTTTTCGACGGTGCCCTTGTATCCAGAGTGACAGCCCGGCACACAGCAGGTGTTGGGCATCGCTGTCAACACAATGCGACCCCGAAAAGCAAAAAAGGGGGGGCGATCACCACGACCACCACCACTCCGCGCCAACAGTCCGCTAATGGCGGCCAGCAGAGCAGCCGGCCGAGCCGGCTTCCTCGTCCCCCCTACTAGCTACGCCAGCGCCGCGGCGCGGAAAGTGCGGGCGGTATATGAAGCTCTCCCCATTGAGTGACGCGGGAGTTTCATGACCAGAAAGTATTGAAGGACCATGGTATAATGGATATAGGAGGCACAAAGAAACGAGGACAAGAAATGAAAGGACTGGTGCCAAACTAAGAACTGATTTATTGGAAATAAGTTTGCTTCCTAGGCAACTTCAAGCGCATGCGCTTGAAGTTGCCTAGGAAGCAAACTTAACACGCCATGGCGAAAAAAAAAATTTTTTTTTGGGGGGGGGGGGGGCACGGGCCCGATGTGATACCCCCCGGCTACGCCACTGGGGAGGGGGGGGGGGGGGGGGGTAATATAGTACACTCATACACTCATAATGACGTCAGCGCACATCATCGCTAGGTCAAAGGCGGGCCCGATCACGGAGGCTGTGCAAAACCATGTGAAGTACAGAAAGGCGTGCAATACCACAGATACCGGAGGTGGTTCAAGACCACGTTGGGTGCAGCATGCTTTCAAGTGTGTGTGTGTGTGGGGGGGGGGGGGGGGACGTAGTCAGAAATTTTTAGGGGCGGAGCTCCTTAGGGTGTGGGTCTGTCCCTCCTCTGTAGTTGTCGTAGTAGTAGTAGGTAGGTAGGTAGGTAGGTAGCCACGTGTAGTGGAATGTACCCACTCCACGTGATAAAGTTGACGATGACGCAGTATAGTGGAATGTACCCACTACACGTGATAAAGATGACGATGACGCAGTATAGTGGAATGTAGCCACTACACGTGATAACGATGAAGTATAAGCGCGTTCCAGTATTGTACCCATTACACGCGATAACGATGACGCTAATGACCATGAAGTATAAGCGCGTTCCAGACCACACATTCTCTTTCTGCCATGGATGAAAACGATCGAGCTTCGCCCACACATCATCATTCACTTCGTGGATGTGGCGTGTTTTTTTTTTCGGGGGGAGGGGCACCTCCTTGATTTCGGGGGGCCACCTCCTTGAAATGGTCATTTTTCGCTCTGTACTAAAACGCGCAACAAAGCAACTTCAAGCGCATGCTTTTTTTTGGGGGGGGGAGGGGGGGGGGGCACGGGCCCGATGTGATACCCCCCGGCTACGCCACTGGGGAGGGGGGGTAATATAGTACACTCATATGGAAAAGAAAGTGGCTTTCGCCTTCCGGTCGTCTTAGGCAAATGTATAAAGGGCCGCGGGGCTTCGTCTCATTTTTGCCGCGACTGCAATGCTTGCTTTTGTTCGAACCCGACCAAAGCGAGCGAAGGTGGTGGTGAGGGGGGCTGCTGCGGTAAGGTTCTGCCCCCCCCCCCCCCTCCCTCCCCTTAAATGTGGGACCCTGCACACGCCTTTGATCTCATTCGTACGATTCCACGTGTCTTCTCGGTGTGAATGTAGTTCTATACATTCCCTGAAGTGTTGACTCACGCGCACTCTGTGGATTGGCTAAGAATCGGATAGTTCAAAATAAAATGATTATTTGTCTTCCGTACACTACTTTGATTTTATTCTAGATGTCGATGCATGATGCACACTCTCTGTTCGCTGACCTCACAACTCACATAGCGCAAAGCAGCATTTTTGATGCACCGTATCGAATTCTCAATTACTTAACCGATTGCTAACTTCAGTCCAGCGAATGACTTATTAATTAACTTATAAACTAATTATTACTCGGAACAGTAGCGCAAAAAAATACACAAGGGACGACAGAGCAGACGGGACACAGCGCAAATTGTGTATTTTTTGCGCTACTGTTCCGAAGTTATGCACTACCAACTAGCCCACCAGTCTGTACTTTTAATTATTACTGCCTCGTACGATTGCTATATTGAATAAGTTTTAATTCAAATAGCAGGAACAATCGTGAGCAATTTGTTTAGAATAAGGACTAACCCTGTTTGTCCAGGATTAACACTGACACCTGTTGAAATCTATTTACACCCGTTTATAACACTGACACATAGCCGTAGCAGTTTAACCCTGCAGCATGATTAACCCTGTTTATCAAATTGAGTTTGGACTTTACAGGGTTAATCTGTCAGCTTTATTACCGTGCTTCACGAGTGACGTATAGTTACTCGACAAATTATCGAGGAACACATAGTTGGGCTAGTTGGTTGAGGTTCATTTTGTTCATTTAATTATAATAATATCTGGGGGCCTTACGTCCCAAAACCGCGATATAATTATGAAAGACGCCGTAGGACCACCTGGTGTTCGTTAACGTGCACCGACATCGCACAGAACACGGGCCTCTACAGCGTTTCGCCTCCACCGAAATGTGAGTGCCGCGGCCGGGATCGAACCTGCTACCTTCAGGTCAGCAGCCAAGTGCCGTAAGGGACTGTACACGCGCTTTCCGCACAGCGGCACCGCACGTGGCGGGACACCTGCCGCACTCAAGCGGAGGGTGAAAGAGCGACTCCCGCCACGTGCGGTGCGGCTGTGCGGAAAGTGCGTGTACAGTCCCTAACCGCGGAACACCCTCCGCTTGAGTGCGGCAGGTGTCCCGCCACGTGCGGTGCGGCTGTGCGGAAAGCGCGTGTACAGTCCCTAACCACTGATCCACCGTGGCGAACCATTTTGTTCATTTGACGTTGAGGTTCAGCTGACGTTCATTTCTCTCACATTTAACCCCCCCCCCCCCCCCCCAAATTGTACATTGTTCCAATTAGAAGAAGATGCCAAGTGAAACCCACTTCCCCACATACGCGAAAAAACTGAAATGGGGAGGTCATACGAAAACAAAAAAGTGATAACTGATAAGAACACGGCGCGGGCGTTTTTCTCTGCACGTACTCGAACAATGTTATCTCTCGCCATGGACCCCGCGCGGGCGTGTATACGTGCGGCGTATACGGGGAACAGGTTATCTAAGCGCCGAGCAAACATACCGTTTCCGAGATAACGCGGAGATATCGGCAAATGCGGGGAGGACAGTTGAGCGTATGATCAAGAGAGGGGGGCGTTCTTTTTTGTCGATCGATCCTACAGGGGGGAGGTAGTACCGTAAGACGTCGTGGACTCCGCGTGCTGACAGCAACCGCGGTGACGGACTCCGTGGGTTCGGAACCCCCCAGTTTCTCTCTGTGATATTATATAGTTTGATTCTCACAACACCTGTCAGAAAAACAACGCAATCTCTCTTCAGCGTATCGTCGAACGTACTTTGGTGAGTGCACTAAACGTATACTTATACGCTGCTGACACACCGGTCCTCGTGCCATTTCTGTGCAACCGTAGGGGGGAGCTGTATTATATGCAAAAATTTTGGGATTTTACGCGCTCCGAAATCAAGATATGATAATGGAGCACACAGTAGAGGTTACGCGCTGGGTCAATCCCGACCACCTGGCGTTCTTTAACTTGTGCCTAAATCTAAATTGAGCGGAGCTTTCACAGTGCAGTGCATTATAAAGGGTGTCCCAGCAGTATTTAGCCATGCTAAAAGGGGAAAACAGTAAGCAAAAAAGCCGGCAGATCCCACGCACTGTGGGAATCGATGTAATGCGAAGCAGCCAGGAAGGAGCAAATCATGCTTTACATAGTTTGCGTGCCATGTTTTACATGTTAGGACCTGTAATTTATGTTCGTCATACAGTCACGTCGCGCAATACCAATTTTGGTGTATATCAAGCTAGCGAACTGGACGCAAGCGCACCATCAGCGTGGAATGTAAATGGCGTTGTAAATGAGATGCATGCCAAGATTTTCATGTTACCACCTGCCACTTATGTTCGTTATACAGTCATGCCACTCAATATCAAATTTGGTGTATATCAAGCTAACGAAACGCCCGCGTGCGCGCCATGAGTGTGGCATGTAAATCATGTTGTTCATGACATGCACGTCATTATTTGCATATTACCACCTGTCATTTATGTTTGTCATACAGTTACGTCACTCAATCGCAAATTTGGTGTTATCAAGCTAACGAAACGGCCGCGAGCGCGCCATGAGCGTGGCATGTAAATCATAATTTTCATGAAAAGTTAGCCAAGATTTTCATGATATGACCAGCAATTTATGTTCGTCATACAGTCATGTTATGCCATACCAAATTTGGTATAAATCCCATTAACGATACGGCCAGGAGATCACGAAGTCGTAGGCGGCTAGATAGATAGATACGCTCAAAGTCGTCGAAGGTCGCTAAGAAATGCTTCGCATTAAAAAAAAACTTGTAAAATGTATGGTTGTTAGACCTTTACGGTATTTGGTCACCTGTCCACTTTCGCATTTGGCGTCCTTTCCACAACCCTCATGGCGTCATCACTTGCAAGCCAGTGCGTTGTGACGCCTGGCGCGTCTTCACGACGCCACCGGAGTGTAACTCGCGTCCTGCTTATCCTGTTCACAATGGCGATGATCACTGACACCAGTAAACTTGTGCCATAAGTTTTTTTAGGAGCGAAGCTCCCTTAGGCCGGCACCCCTCCGTCGCCGTTGAAGCTCCCTGGCACGATGCCAGCAGTGGCGTCTGCCCCTCACGCGGAAGGATAGATGAGCTTTACGAGCGCTGGAACGCGGATGGCGTCTGCACGATGCGCAAAGCGCGAGAATACGAACGCATGCGAAACGGAGGCAGATTAGTCTTCCTCTTCCTCTTTCTTCGACTCTGCCCTCTCCCGTCAAACCGGCGAACGCGCGAAACCATCGCTTCACCCTGTCGTCCGCCCAGTGGTTGGTCCGTTGCCTGGACAATGAAACGCCGCGCGCGTCCCATTTCTAAGGAGCTTCGCTCATTGGTTGTATTCGTATACGGAACAACTGCTAGTTTTGCTGGGAAGCGTCACGTGGCAGCAGACCTTTGAACGAAGCGGCAGCTTGTTCATAAAATTGCGGGCGCACGTGCAAAAAATAAGAAAGAGAGGTTAATTCGGCGTTTCAACCAGGGCCTTGTCTACTTCAAGAGCGTGGCCGGCCCCCGGTGAAAACGTCAAGTAAATATCTTTTTTCTTTCAGGTTCATAGGGATACCTTTCACCCATAGGCGTGCGCACGAGGGGGGCAGAGGGGGCGGTCGCCCCCCCCCCCCTAGTCACCTAGGAAGGGGGGCGCAAAGTCTGCCGCATACATTGACTTAGTAGGAAGGGGGGGCGCAAAGTCTGCCCCATACATTGACTTAATAGGGAGGGGGCCACTGCGAAGAACCTTCGCCCCCCCTGAAGGGGAACCATGCGCACGCCTATGCTTTCACCTGGTAATCCGCTCAGAGTATTCTAAACGACGGAAGTGTGAAGTCGGTTTAAAAGCATGCGAATAATCCGCGATCATTCGTTATCTGTTTTACATATGCGATCTTTTGTATATAGGGATAATATTTTGGCGTAAACGAGGCCATGGTTACTTGCTTCGCGTTTCTAGAAATAAACTTCGGTGCTTGATTACAAAATCACTCTAACGGCTTATGCAAATAAAATAACACAATCGCAGTTTAGATGGCTACACCAAACAAATTCAGAGGAAACTTGTTCCATTGCTGTGTCTGAAACAGAACAGGCCCACTTAGGAATACTTACTCCACCGGCTCCAACAGCAGTCCGTCCAAAGGAATTGAGCCTCCCCGCTTCCTACGTCTCTGCCGTAGCAGAGCATACGTAGTATTTAACCTAATCTCCTTGTCTCGGCGCCTCAATGCGAAAAACAATTGGGCAACAAAAGTCGGTCAAAAAGCCTCGTGGTACTCAAGTAACTGTTTGTAGAGCCGGCGTTCGAGAACACACATGACCTCAATATCACACGACGTCGTAAATGAAATCATCATTACCTCACAGATCATCGGAGTTTGTGACATCATAATGACATCTTCAGAAAAACTGCGCAGCAGGACGAGAAACAAAAGAATTGACGAACACGAGCGCAGACTCACAACTAGTTTATTGAAAACCGTGTCAACCTTAAAAACCGCAGCAAAGATGATGTGTCACAAACAGAGAAAAAACACGTGAAACCGCGTAGCCAAGATACAACACCGGTCAAAGATTTCAAACTGACAATCACTACCCCTGTGTTGTATCTTGGCTACGCGGTTTCACGTGTTTTTTCTGTCTGTGACACATCATCTTTACTGCGGCTTTGACACGGTTTTCAATAAACTAGTTGTGAGTCTGCGCTCGTGTTCGTCAATTCTTTCTTTGTTTCTTGTCCTGCTGCGCAGTTTTTCTGAAGATGTTACCGTACCAACTCGCCCAACTTTCAACCCTTGTTACATCATAATGACGTCAGCGTACGGCGTCGTCGCTAGGTCAAAGGCGGGCCCGATCACTGAGGCTGTGCAAAACCATGTGAATTACAGAAAAGCTTTGCAATGCCCCAGATACCGGAGGTGGTTCAAGACCACGTTGGGTGCAGCATACTTTCAGGGAGGGGGGGGGGTAATGTAGTACACTCAGATGAAAAGGAAGTAGGCAGAGAAGGTGGCTTGCGCCTTCCGGTTGTCTTAGGCAAATGTATACGCCAAGTGCGCGCTGATGGAAGCGCCACAGGTGGCGAACTTGCTCACCACTCTCGGGACAGTAAGCAGAGGGCCGCCGTTGTATACGATACACCGACCGCTGTTAAATGACAACTACCGATTAACACCTGATGACAGAGCAAAAAATATTTTGGTGCATATAGGAGCATCACGAAGCTATACAAATGTTAACGCCCACCACTTTCTCGAAATGAATAAGGCCTACACACTTGAAGAAAAATTCGTCCTCGTTCCGGATACCGAACCCAGGACCAGAGCCTTTTGTTTGGTCACAAGCTGTACCACCTGTGCTACAGCGAAGAAAGTACAAGAAAAGTGGCGTTACGCTGCGCATTAATTGATCGAGAGCAAGAAGTGTGGGTAAGCTCAAGATGACAAGCCAGTCCCTGTAAAAATCGGCAAGATGCAGGAGCGTTCACGAGAGACAAAAAGTAAATAAATGGAATATTTTCCCAGAGAGAGTCGCACGATAACGCTACCCTCCTCCTCTTAAGACGATGACGTCACTTATGACGTCATTTTGGGTATTGCAGTCGCCTTCGAAACAGAGCGACGATAAGTATTCCACCAGACAGCTTTAGCAAATGAGGAAGGACTTCTAGACATGCATAATAGTCAACAGCAGTCTTCACTCAGAATCTATATCCCTGTTGTACAGTAACCTATACATGCAAAAACTCAGATTCCAACAAGATATACCCCCCCCCCCCCCCGTTCTACTAGGACGAACCTTGCTTCTCTCATTTCTATACTGACAGTTGGGCAAGTTGGTATGTGTTCATGATAAAAAACGGCGCAAAGAACACGACACACAAAACGAAGAATAGACCTGTCTTCGCGTATTCGTGAATACACCTGGCGCCTGTCTTCGTGTATCCTTCGCTTGTGTCTCTCATTTCGACTGCTAATCAGTTAATACCATCTTTCTCTCTATCATGAAACTTTCTCCACGTTACAAATTTCTTCGGCAACTGATCGGTCAAACCATACACAGTTATTAGTTACGTCTGGTTTAATTATGACATATGTAGGCGGCAAGTAGTTTTTGAATGCGATTATCATTCTTTAAGATTTTCTCTCTCCCCAATTTTGGTACGGGCTTCGAGGAGAGCTTCGCTATGTACGCGCTCATCCCAATACGAGGGCACGCAAAGACTGCCAATGCGCGCGCTATTCGTCAAACTTTAGTGTAACTAAAGTGTCCATTTAAAGTTTCGAATAAGTCCTGGGCGATGCTGTAGCAACAAAAAAACAAAAAAACAAAAACGAAATGGAAACATAAAGATGATGCGTTGTTCAGAACAATGCTTTCTTTCTTTCTTTCTTTCTTTCTTTCTTTCTTTCTTTCTTTCTTTCTTTCTTTCTTTCTTTCTTTCTTTCTTTCTTTCTTTCTTTCTTTCTTTCTTTATGGTCCTGAGTGATTTAACAGAACAATAAAACGGCTACTTAAATACATAATTAGCTCACCAAGAAACATTGATGTTTGATCTTTCGAGGAATAAATTTCAGATATCAAATTTATAGATCAGTGAAAAATAACTGCAAAGACACGTTCTCGAGCATCTCCTTGCCACTTGCGGCAATTAATTAAATAATTAATTACTAAATATTTATTTAATTAATTGATTATTTAATTAAATTTCGGAAGTGCCTGTGAACAATTCCAGGCCTCAGTAAGGGTCCACTTTTGCTAATCACGGGACAAAAAGAACAGCAACAAAAAGATAGAACCAGAGGGAACATTATTACATGAATGCAGCAAAAAAAGATCAATGAAACTAAATCAGATGAACAACAAATCAAAGAGCTATAATCTCAGTGATTCAGGGAGTCGTTCACCCGGGCATGGTACTTGCACTTCGCCCAACCGCCTTAATCATTTCGTCTGAGTTTCTTGACGATAAGAATTTCCTCGATCGCGCCCTGCTTCACCCCTTCCTTTAGGACACTGACGTCGTTTCCCATTACCGCCAGATATCAAGTCCATACACATTGTTTTCTTGCTTACCCTGGCCTTATCATGAAAGAATTCCAAGGCGTGCCAGCACGGACACAAGAGAACCGAACGAGACAACACAAGCGCCGACTATGCTGTCTCTTGTTCTGATCCTTTGTGTCCGTGTTTGCACACTTCACCTTTTTTTTTAATGACGAATCCTTACCAATTAACCGGCTTTCTATCATTTGATACTATGGTCTTATCTTTCCTCATCCCGCTGGTCAAAACATGTGCCTTTATGCTACATGTATTTTTTGGTTATGAAATATTTACGCCTTCAGGTAGTTATAGTTGAATATCTGGATAGTAATTCGCGAGTCTGTCGATTTCGTCGTCTTCTTGTGCGTCTGCCTAATCTTGTTTAACTCATAAAAAAGAAAACGAAAGATAAAAGGAAAACTTCGAACCCTTACTTAACTCATTCCACCCCTTTTTACATACTTTTTGCATTTTTATCAGTATTTTAGGACAACTCGCATTGGTACTTGACAGTTGTTATCTGGAGCACAGCAAAACGTGTCACTCGGTACTCGAGCCACTACCACTATTACTACTACTACTACTACTACTACTACTACTACTACTACTACTACTACTACTAATCATAATAATAATAATAATAATAATAATATTAATAACATTATTATTATTATTATTATTATTATTATTATTATTATTATTATTATCATTATTATTATAAATGTGGGCAGCTTACACTAGTGGTGCAAGGCTTGACTAACAGCGGAGCTTGTGGCCGACCCAGCTTATTAGTAAGGACATAATTATAAAGCTCGTAATTAGCACATAATTCATTAGCACGATCCTAATTAGCGATATCGTAATTCGCTTGTCTTTACATGGTTTGGATTAATGAGCTTGATCTTAGCATAGTTTGGCTTAACTGGCTTGACTAAGCATGAAGACCAAGAACATGACTAAGAAGAAAGCACGCGCCGGCAGCTGATGATGATAGTTTATTGTCGACTCCGCATGACATAATGAAAATCTTCACAGCTCCGCTGTAATACACCAACCAAATAAACTGCGCTCTTTTTGGCGTTGCCTCGCAGTTTTCAAGAAGTTAGGCAATAAGCATACCGGCAATTACGGTTTAATACACTTCTTAGGTATACCCGCCACGGTGGTCTAGAGGTTAAGGTGCTCGACTGCTGACCCGCAGGTCGCGGGATCGAATCCCGGCCGCGGCGGCCGCATTTTCGATGGGGGGCGAAAATGCTTGAGGCCTGTGTACTTAGATTTAGGTGCACGTTAAAGAACCCCAGGTGGTCGAAATTTCCGGAGCCCCCCACTACGGCGTCTCTCATAATCATATGGTGGTTTTGGGACGTTAAACCCCAGATATTATTATTATTATTATTATTACTTCTTAGGTATATACATTCTCTGGATTCGCATAGGTATGCATTGGCTCCAGTTCCTCGCATAGTGTAGCGACCTCCCATTCAATGTCCCTCTTGAACAGAATATAGATAAGAACAACAAAAGAGACGACACGTTCTTGCCACAGATAAGCGCGGGGCGTCAGTGCCGCACACCGGTTGCCTCTCCGTTTCTGTTGTGATCAGTCTCTCTGGAGAGTTCCGCGTGCAATCGGCACCGCTCGCATTGTTCTACGCGTTCGGTACGCCCCCCCCCCCCCCTTTAGGGTACGCGTGGTACGACAGAGTTGTGGCGTGTCGTTAAATTCTTAAATTAAATCCACGGTGTATGTGCATTTCACAGCAACGATGTGATTACAAGGCACCTATACTAGTAGCAGTAGTAATAGTAGTAGTAGCAGCAGCAGTGGTAGTGGTAGTAGTAGTAGTAGTAGTAGCAGCAGCAGCAGCAGCATCAGCAGCAGCAGCAGCAACAGCAGCAGTAGTAGTAGTAGTAGTAGGGTTATACTCCGTATTAGCTTTGACCGATTCGGTATCTTCGTTCTCGCGCACCTAAATCTAAATTTACGGGAGTTCCCTGTTCGGCGCCTGTGGCACGTGTATCAAAAGAAGAAAAAAAAGGAAGACAGAGCGTACGTTGTTATGAAAATTTCACCTATTTATTTTGTACAGGTGTCTGTAGAGAACAAGTAGTTAGTAAATCCTACAAGGACGGGAGCATTGCCTTTGTGTACCTCATTCAGCCCTCGCACAGAGTTGCCAACCGTGGGGTTATTACCATACTTGTAGGGTATTTTCGGAATTTTTCGGCCAGCGTAGGGCAGTAGGGCGGTGACGTAGGGTAATTTCAACAATTCGCTCGTCATTGATCAGTGAAAAATGTAGAAGATCCGCGCGACATATCTGAAGGTTACATTCCTGGGGAGATCCGAATTGGAATTGTCTTAATTCCAATGTCACCAGTACAAAAGGCGAAAGATAGTACGTCAAACATGGGCTAGGTTTGTTATTGTTCTTCTTCTCGGGGGTGTGTTTTTCGCTTTCATATATAAAAGGCAGTCCGGTCTACCGACACGTTCTGTTCATTTAAGACTGTCATGGGTAGACAACGGAAATTAAAGATGCCAGAAGAACAGCGTGAACACAATGTTCGACGAAAGGAACAAATTAGTCTTTCTGAAAACGGTCGCGGAACCCACCGCGGTCTACCACAGCGACCACAAAGCGATTATAACGACCATTACTTTAAAGTAATGACAAAACATACCCCCCTTCACTCCCCCCTACCCCTCAGCAGGAGTGGCGTTTAATTGATACAGCTTCGATAGACATTCACGTTCGCAGGGCCGGATGGCGGCCAATTTATAGTGTTGTTTCGTTCTTTTTAGGAGCGAAGCTCCTTAGGCCGGCACCCCGCCGTCGCCGTTGAAGCACCCTGGCACGGTGCCAACTGTCTCCCCCTCACGCGGGAGGATAAATGAGCTTTATGAGCGCTGGAACGCGGATGGCGTCTGCCCGATGCGCAAAGCGCGAGAATACGAACGCATGCGAAACGGAGGCAGATTAGTCACCCTCTCCCTCTTTCTTCTTCTCTGCCCTCTCCCCTCAAACCGCCGAACGCGCGAAACCGTCGCTTCACCCTGTCGTCCTCCCAGTGGTTGGTCCGTTGCCTGGAAAATGAAACGTCGCGCGCGCCGAACGCCGCGTGCGTCCCATTCCTAAGGAGCTTCGCTCATCGGTTGTATTCATACACGGAACAACTGCTAGTTTTGTTGTTGATCGTGGCCGCTTTACTTCCACATCCTCTTACCCTTTCTTTCTTTCTTTGTGCGTGTGTCTTACAGCCCTGCACCGTTAATACACGGTTGTCGACTCCACTCGACTCTGCAGTGCAAATCAGTCGATCACGTTGTATACGGCTACACTTCACTGAGTGGTGAAATACTTCTATAACGTGTGAGAGAATAGCTTGCACTGCAGCGCCCGCACTGATAAGGGTGATAACGCCATCCCGGCTCGTATTGTCTTAAATGTGAAGCGACGGGGGGGAGGGGGAAGAGGGACGTTGAAATTTCGAAGTCCCACAGAACGGCACGTATCAAGTACTTCCGTTCCTCTAGCTGCGGGTGTCACGAGGCGTTGCTAACTCTAAGGTCGCATTCACACTGGGCAAGCAGCAGGTGAGCGAAAACACAGAAGCGGGAGGAAGTTCTTTGCCGCACTCGTTCAATTTGTTCACATTGCAGAATAACAGATTGGTGGGCAAGTTGGTTTGCGTTCATAATGATCTAGAAGGCAACGCTAGAATGAATACAGAGGGTATAAAGAACACAGAATGTCCTGGCTCCTTCTAGTCCTTCGTATTCGTTCTAGCGCTGCCTTCTACATCATTATGTTCACATTGGTTTCGCACAGCCGTTGCCGCCACATTCACCACTTCTACTCGTTTTGTATACCTATCTTTCTGCAACAAATATTTGTATGGCTGTGCATGCTCCGCTCTGTTGAAATGTTCTCTTGAAATGTTATTGATGTCCACCGTCTGTGATAATAAATTTCTCTAAACACAGCAAATTAGGTGAATGCATGCCACTTAGCCTTTTTTCCGAGCATTTTATTTCGCGCGGAATTTCAGTACTGCAAGCAGAACACGGAGAAGCATTTGCTTGCACACTAGAGAGGGGGTGGGGCGGGGGGGAGAGTGCGCTCCTCTCATGGCCCCCTTCGAGCTGCATCTGTGAGAGCTCTTTTTTTTAGGGGGGAGGGGGGGGTTCTTCGGCGTCATGTGTAGCTTACGGGATGCGTTTATAGTTGCAATGTTTAAGAATCGTTTATCATCCTCGCAGTGCACGAGAGATATGAATGATTCATTATTTTGTTTTGTTTTCCGCTTTATCGCAGACATATCATCCTAGATGCAGCGGTTCTGGACCGCGGCACTACTTTGCGTGGCGCTCACAGGCGTCGCCACGCTCGCACAACAGCCGAGTAAGTGTTAACTCAATTTCTTTCTCTCTCTCTTTTACCAGCGTTTACAAATAGGACACAAAGTAAAGTAAGTCAATTTAAGTGAGACTCGGCTAGAGCGAGTGAATATTCTATTCTAGAAGATCAACGACGATCAAATGCAGTCTCTGTTAAACATGCACATGGTGACTTAAAATCAGGTGGTAAATTCTGGGCTGCAGGCTTAGTTATAGTCCTAAGTTTATGGAGCAGAGAATCGGCTAACATTGGAAACGACAGCGTGCGTATTTGCGCCAGTATTCCCTACTGCCTGTGACGATAATTCATAGGAATTATAAGCAATGCTGAGAAGAATGCAAATAATAAGAATGGATGGGTTTTAACGTCCCAAAACCACGATACGATTATGATGGACTCCGTAGTGGAGGGTTCCGGAAATTATGTCCACCTGGAGTTCTTTAATGTACGCCTAATTCTTAAGTGTTGAGTAGAATGTCTTATATCATTCATAAAGCTGAGGTTACAAAAGCAGGCATGCAAGGTGATGTTCGTACAGTACGCTTTCTATGCCTCGAACTTAGCCAACGAAGACGAAGTGTGTTGGTAGCGGCCGAAGTAATCGATTTATCGCTAAACATTTTGTGCGACGTAGTTAGCCTGCACCGCGAATTTTCGCGTGCTGGACCCAAACCAGATGACAGTATTGCAGGGGAGTATTAAAAAAAATAGAGAATTGGAATTAACTATTTTTTTTTTCTAGAGGTGATTTACACATCGTTCTTACACATCAGTAACACATCATTTTTTCTGTAATAACAAAAAAAAAATGTTACTCTTGCCAAAGTGTAGATATGAGACAGACAGAAAGAGTGAAAGCGTGAAAGTCATGCGACGAAGTCACTTCGAATTTTTGAATAGCCTTTTTGAATGCGCTGAACCAAATGTTGCCACAACGTTGAAGCAGCTTTCTGAATGTTGCGGCAACATTGTGTCGACATTTGTCTCTACTAGGGATAGGGACACTAACGAGAAAAACGATTTTTCGCTTGTTAGTAAATTGCAGTTTCGCAATACCGAAAACACTACTCTTACCGCGAGAAGGCGCTTGGTAAGCGATAAAACACGCGAGAGAAAAAATGCGGGTGGCGACGCCTTTTTTGAATTTCCCGCACCAAACGCCGTGACGTCACAGATTTTGATGTCGTCTGCTAGGTCATACGTATTTCCTAATCGGTAAAAATGAAGTACATTGTTCTCTGAAGGGGCCGCAGACGTAACATACCAAGTTTCCGAAAAAATTCGTTGAGCCAATATCGCCAAAATGCGAAAAATACGCTTTGAAATCCGTGACGTCATGGGTGGAGATTTCGGCGCGAGATTTAAAAAATGAAACTTTGGTCTTGTTTTATCCTTTATTAATGCACGTATGATGGTGAAATAATGACATTAGAGTTTTCAGAGTACAATTTATCAATCTAAACCACTTCATTATTTCACTTTATATAGTGTTCCTTTAAATAGGGTGACGCTTAGTCATCCACATTTCTCCCATCTGGCTTCTCCGCAACAAGTATCTTTCAGCGGGAAAGCCCACCTCAGGGATTGTTTGGTTTACTTTCGTTTTGCGGGCGAATGGCTTCTCTTTATTAGGTTTACGTCGGTCGGGAACCATTACGAAACAACAAACGATACGCGGGACAGCGGTAGGGCACAGTACATTTGAGCCTGGTGCTCGGTATATTTTATGACCAGGTTCTTCAGGTTTTTATACGATTATGATAATGGTATCAAAAATAATAATGAAATAACAGATGAACACTGGAACAAACTGGGGATACCAAACATACGTAACTTAAAAAAATTAGTCAGATTCCAAGTACCCCGGGAATCGACGTTATGCGAAGCATCCGGAGGTAAGGTGATTGGGTTGTAATTTTTTTATTGAGCGAAACGATATGAAATGACGCCAAAGATATGTACAAATGTTGCACGCACAGACATGTTGAAGAGTCGCGTATGTTTTATATGACCAGTTGTTTACAGTTGTGTAACGATGCCAACCGAAACATCAGTATTGCCAACACCAGAAGCCGTAAGCTGATATGTTGAGCTTGTGCTTGCAAGGATGGTAGCCCTGGATAGTGCTACTTAAAGCAACTGCAGTGGATGGCGCTTAATTATACAACTGACGTTAACCCGACATGACTACTTCGTCATGGTATGTATGTAATCATTATAAAATTAGATAGCCAGCACTGCAACCACAATATACGTTTCACCAACATTACGCCTGCATAGGGTGTTCTGCCAAAGCAGTTTCGAGACCTGACGTAGCTCTGTGGTAGAATGCTTGATTGCCACGCAGAATGCTTGGGTTCGATTCCTGCGGAGACTCTGATTTCTATTCTTTGTATTCCTGGCGTCAACGCCGCCGATGTCCGCTTTTCTTAACGCTGTCGCCTTTAAATTACCAGTGGCAACGCCACCAATGTCAGTTTCTCTTAACGCTCTCGCATTTAAGTTACCAATGCCTGGTCTCGCTGTTCCTGGGTAGATATAAATTGTCTAAGTCCGGTGGCGCATACCCGCATTCCGCGGCCCGTGGTATACGGGTATGAGCCACACGTGTCTGGAGAAATGAGTTTGACGACGTACGCGACGGGATCTTCACGTTATTCAATATCATGACCAGCCAGACATAGTCGTCAATACCTCTTACCCTCCCATACAAATTTTGGTCTACTCCAAGTTAAGGAGGCCATCACGAGAGCACCCAGACGTAGGCGGCTAGATAGATAGATAGATAGATAGATAGATAGATAGATAGATACGTAGTAGAAACGCGAAAGTGCTTACAGTACGCAAAGAAATGCTTCGCATTTAAAACCCTGTGGTTGGCTCTTGAGACGCATCACTTACTTAAGAACGACACTGCCTTTTCACTCACTTTACACGACCCTCAAAAAACATCTGCCTCACACATTTCGACATGTTAGCTATAGGAATAACAGGATCAGGACAAACTACGGTTCACAAACGCTGCACTACCAGCTTACTACACTCTTGAAAACAACAAAGGTATAGAAGAAATAATAAGAAACCACAAATCAGGAAAAATAATACAGCGCCAAATAAGTCGACTACTTCTTTCATAGTTCTTTGTGTTACTTCCAGTGCATATTGCTTGCTATTTGTGTTTAAGGATTTCTGTTCACAACAATGCTACGTTTGCAATTTTCTATATGTATTCAAAGTTGTACGTGAACGTTTACTTTTTGATGTAAGTTTTCAGTCACTTCCGTTTTTGTTGCCAATGCTTGTGTGCAAACTGTAGTTGTTTCAGGTGGGAGGACCTCGTCAGGCGCCAATGCCTTTGGTCCTCTCTTGCCTAAGTGTAACTTTGTGCACTTGAATAAAATCAATTCAATTCAATATATGCAAGGAGCAACCATGGGGCTTTTATTCTCTCCGCTCTACTCACAGCGTGTACGCTGTGAATAAGTGAAGGAACCCACGTGATGCGAGTATAGAAGCAATAGTTAACATACGCAACCCCGCCTTGCTTTCCAGCCTACAAAGGATTCTCGGATCTGATATCCAAATCGTACCACGTCGATGTCGAGGTTACGTACCCTAATCAGGTAAGTCGAACGTAACGTGATAAGTTTCAATTAAGTTTCACGTTTTATCCGACAGCGTTACTGTTACTTACAGCTAGCTACGTTGGTCCCGCGGAAAAAAGGTAACTCCCGGTTTTTAGGGACCTTAATGCTGGCACTTGCGTAGACAGCATTTTTTGGGCATAAAGAACGGCTTTCCAACTTGCGCGGGTGGTTACTGTTGCGATGCCCCCCACCCACCACGCCCTACTCATTACCCAATAAGGCCTGAAAGGTCTTTCTCAAAGGGCCCCTAAGCAATATAGTATAGGAGGCACAAAAAAACGAGGACAAGAAAAGACAGGACTGGTGCCAAACTAGTCAGACTGGTCGATGTTTAAACATTCGATTAATGGAACATGAAGCCTCCCTTAACAATGTACCGAGATTACACTTGCCTTCGCACTGCAAGTCCTGCGCATGCGCACCCCGTTTTTTCGAAACCAGGGTGCTTGGGAAAAGTCGAAACCAGGTGGCCAGAGAATTGTTGGAGGCTTTTTGCATAAACAAAGAGGGTGCCCTGTGTGGCAGTGTGCCGTTTTTTAAATATTTATCGCAGCGAATTGCACTTTTTAGACAAGTCTTTTCTACTGACCGTCGCGTGTCATTCTGTAACGGGAATTAGCAATGTGACTCACGCATGCGCTTGAAGTTACCTAGGAAGCAAAGTTATTTCCAATAAATCAGTTGTCAGTTGGTACCATTCCTGTCGTTTCTTGTCCTCGTTTCTTTGTGACTCCTATATTTATTATACCATGCACCAACTAGCCCAAGAACGCGTTTTACCCTTATGCAACCTCTGGATATACCAAGAACGAGTGTGTTATTCTTTCCTGACGTTCCCAGTCTTTCCGGTGCTATTCGTGACGCCAGCAGTCTGTTCACGTGACGTCATCAGGAAATAAGAGGTGAGGGTGAGGCTAGGTAGAGAGGAGGAGCTAGGAGTGCAGTGTCGAAGCTATAATCGGGAGCGGAGCGGGCGGTGTGGAGAGGAGGAGATAGCAGGAGCGCGATTGGCTGTGCCGGTGTAAGGAGTCGACCAATGGTAGCGCGCACTAGAGCACTGGTGGTGCTGGTCAGAGCGGGGGGAAGGGGGGCGCCGAGCGTTGCCGAAGGCGGAGGAAAGGCGCACTGATGCCACCATGATATCATAGCATATCATAGCCGTGTATGTATAGTATAGCAAGAGGGTGGAAGAGGAAAGTGAGGGTGAGAAGTATGAAAAGGGGGGAGGGTAGAGCATAGCATAGCCTTAGGGTGAGCAGATGAGAAAGAATGAGGAGGAGGGTAGAGGATAGTATAGCCCTATATAGAACAGTACATCAATGTTGTGGGAAAGAGATGTAAGGTTGAGGAAGATGGAAAGGAGGAGGGGGAGTGTAAAGCACAGCATAACCATGTGAGTATAGCATAGCAAGAGGGTCGAAAAAGGAAGTGAGGGTGAGGAAGATTGAAAGGAGGAAGAGGGTAAAGCATACCATAGCTGTGTGTAGTATAATACAGCAAAGTGGCGGAAAAGGGAAGTGAAGGTGGCGAGGAGGGGAGAGAGAGTCATAGATGCAGGTTTTCTTTCCTGCCACTGACTCCGAGCAGGCTGCATGTTTTGGAACGCCATAGCGCGCTTGCCCGTGAGCGCTGGCGTCGCTGAAAAACAGGTGAACCACTGCTCAACATTTCTTACAGCTTTCACGTTGAGTGCAACTGCATAACTTTTAAAGACGATAGTCTTTCTTGGGATACTTAAACGCAAAAATTTTGGTCTGTCTGTCTGTCTATCTGTCTGTCCGTGACCCGATTCAGCTAGCTACAGGGCCAAAGTTTACCTAATTTCTGAACGCCCAGCCATCTTGGACTGGTATTTGCTTTCATACTTGGGAACATATTCGATCAAAAAGCAAATACTACGCAGACCTGAGGCCCAACATTAATATGTACGTATCCGGCCGTGTGTTCTTTTATTCAAGGTAGAGTAGGCGCCAATTCAACGTAGAGTAGGCGCTGTCTGAGGCAAGGCAAAACATACGAGTACGGCCGGCACAAGACTATCGTCTTTCGACGACATTTGCAGCGAAGCACGCAGATACGCGGCCAATTTTTTTTAAAAGCAGCAATTCTGTCATCTCTGTTACAGAGGCATAGTCATCAAAGCTTCATTACTCGCGATGACAGAGCCCCTACCAACCAATGTGCTTCTCACGTGTCCTGTCGTTCTTGTCCCGTAGAATATGTCCGAGTTCGTCAGGGAGTACCACAGCCGAGAGGACGGGACCGGTCACTTGGAGATTCTCGCCGAAGGAATTACGTCATACATGTACTACTTCCTCGAAACCAACGAAGAAGTCACCTTCTTCGGTAGGTGTGATTGAAGACGTTCGTTTTCAAGTTTGTTTGTTTATTTGTTTGCTTGTTTGTTTGTTTGCTTGTTTGTTTGTTTGTTTGTTTGTTTGCTTGTTTGCTTGTTTGCTTGTTTGCTTGTTTGTTTGTTTGCTTGTTTGTTTGTTTGTTTGCTTGTTTGTTTGTTTGTTTGTTTGTTTGCTTGCTTGCTTGCTTGCTTGCTTGCTTGCTTGCTTGCTTGTTTGTTTGTTTGCTTGTTTGTTTGTTTGTTTGTTTGTTTGTTTGTTTGTTTGTTTGTTTGTTTGTTTGTACATACTGCAGCCGTGATGGGCTATTGCAGGAGTGAGTGCGAATGCAGAACAATCAATAGATACAATATGTATGTAAACAAGTGAAATAAAGTAAATGTTCCTATACTATTTATTTGCTTTTAAAAATAAAGGATAAGAACGAGTAGACCCCGACAATGAATTGCAGTTTTCGATTGCACAACGACAAAAGCGGTATTTAAGTGTCTGTACGGGACCAATAAGGCACGATGTTTAGGTAGTGGTGGATTTCAGTGTTAGGTTGTACAGCATGTGTTAGGTAACGGTCTTAACAGAGCCGATTAGCAGAGTTAATTATGCACTGCAAGAACTTCAGAGATTCGGTGCGTCGGCAATATAGACAGTGGTTGTAAGCCTAGGATGGAAAGTGCTATGGCAGGTGAAAAATCTCCATCGAACAGGCGGCATATGAGGCAAATGGCTTTTTTTTCATGGACTCGATTTGATTAACGTCGCATATAAATTGAACTTTATTAAGGTGAAAACCTTAGACGCATCGTCAAACCCCAAAATGGGCTGTCGCCGGCGTTAACGCTAGTGATGTAGAAAATCATTACCTTGGGATGGCGGCACCACGTGACATCATCATGGCGTCACTATACGACGCCACATGGTGACAATCTGTGGCGTCGCTGGCGATCTGTGACGTCACATTGATAAAATTTGTGACGTCACTATGTCACACGACGACGTCATCACATGACACCGTCGCTTGGTCAAAGGTGGGCCGATATTATAGGTAGTGGAAAGCCAGGCGAGGTGCGGAAAGCTTGCAACGCCTCTGATCACGGAGGCCATGTAAAACCACGTTAGGTGCAGAAAGCTTGCAACGCCTCTGATCACGGAGGCCATGTAAAACCACGTTAGGTGCGGAAAACTTGCAACGCCTCTGATCCCGCAGGCCATGTAAAACCACGTTAGGTGCAGAAAGCTTGCAACGCCTCTGATCACGGAGGCCATGTAAAACCACGTTAGGTGCAGAAAGCTTGCAACGCCTCTGATCACGGAGGCCATGTAAAACCGCGTTAGGTGCAGAAAGCTTGCAACGCCTCTGATCCCGGAGGCCATGTAAAACAACGTTAGGTGCAGGAAGCTTGCAACGACTCTGATCACGGAGGCCATGTAAAACCACGTTAGGTGCAGAAAGCTTGCAACACCTCTCATCACGGAGGCCATGTAAAACCACATTAGGTGCAGAAAGCTTGCAACGCCTCTGATCCCGGAGGCCATGGAGAACCACGCTAGCTGCAGGGGGGCTTTCGGTTGTGGGATGAATACAATCGCCTGGTGAGAAAAAAAAATAAGATGGCTTTCGCGTTCGAATAACGTTTGGTAAATGCATAAGGGACACTGTGACTTTTTGATTAATTATTTTCTGTGCCTAGCAAACACGGTATCATTTAACATGCTTCAAAGAGTCCGTGACAATAATAATTACCGTTTCATTCCCTCCCTCCTCCCTCTTCTTTGATTACTTCAGAAAATATATGCAACGTCGTCGACCTCTCCAAGACGCAGGCCGTAATCGCTGATAAGAAAACTGTGTACGTCGGGTCTTCGGCCATCTTTTTCAATGTCCCGGCCAATGTCATGGTGAGTGCTTAATTTCGTCTCCTTGGGAATAATATACACGACGTGTCTCTGAGTGTGCGTTGCGCATATTAGCTGTCTCCACACACACGCACACATACATACATACATACATACATACATACATACATACATACATACATACATACATACATACATACATACATACATACATACATACATACATACATACATACATACATACATACATACATACATACATACATACATACATACATACATACATACATACATACATACATACATACATACATACATACATACATACATACATACATACATGTACATGAGGTCAGCTCAGAGCATACGTACACCGGATATTTACAACGGCATCTCCGGTGCATACATCTGGCTAACCTTCCTGTCTTTCCGTATATTTTTCCTCTTTTGTTTCGAGACATGCTTTTGACCAGTGCTGCACGTTGGGCGTGTTGGTACAGCATTGTGTAGCTTAAAGGTGCAGCGCATGGAGGAAAAAAATAGTAGGAAGGAGCGTCATGTGAAAATTTTGAGGCCCAGTCACAAAAAAATGAAACGGGAGCATGCTGGGTAGTGAGCACCGCGTATGGAAAACGGGGGGGGGGGGGGGGGGGGAGCGGCGTCCGAGGATGTTGGCTTGTGGACGCTAAGGCACGCGCACTCGTCAATATTTGTTTTCGTTCACGAGCCCACCAAAAAAGGAAATGAAACCGGAGCATCATGGGAAATGAGCACCAACGCGAGCAGCAAGCGGCTTCACAGGAGGTTGGCTTGTGAACGCTATAGGCGTGCTCCCTCCTAATTTTTTTTATGTCCTCCATGGTGCAGCGCACCTAATAGACGACACGAGGAAGATCGAAACAGCCGGATACTTGGTGAGGGAGAGATAACTATTTAAA
Source organism: Rhipicephalus appendiculatus (assembly GCA_030522465.1). NCBI lineage: Eukaryota > Metazoa > Arthropoda > Arachnida > Ixodida > Ixodidae > Rhipicephalus > Rhipicephalus appendiculatus. The sequence goes on along the minus strand of JALIZH010011687.1, from coordinate 39,041 downwards.
GAAGAAAACAGTAGCACGGAAAGTCGAGCTAGTTGGTAGGAATGCATATTTGAATAGCGCAAAAAGACACAGGGACACAGGCGCCTGTATCGTCTTTCTCACCTGTGTCCCTGTGTCTTTTTGCGCTATTAAAATATGAAGAAAACAGAATCATGTCGGCGTATTTAAAGGCGCCTACATACTACTCTGTATAGCGGAAGGAGGAGAGAAATGGCCTAGGAGCAGGAGGGTAGGGCAAGAAAAGGGGGGAAAAAGAAGAAAATGTTCTGATCGGGATATGCATGGGCACGTCACAACTTGACGGTCGTGATGGAAGTCACTTTACTTAATGTTAAAATCTGACGTTGCTGAGAAAGAAAAGACGCAGGTCCGAGTATATTCTCGAGATCTAGCAGTGCTTGGAAAGCTGAGCATATTCTACTTTGGAGACAAGTTCTGTCTTGCCTGGCAATCTAACGAAATATGTTCCACTGTTTCTAACACACCACAGTTGTCACACTATGAGTCAGTGGTCGAACCAAGGCGGAACATGTATCTATGGATAGTACGTAGCATACAAAATCCTTTATTCAACCGCAACACACCTTGATCTGAAAGCATGCTGACTTTCGCGGATATTCGCGAAACGCCATAACTCGACCGGCGCGCTCTCTCTTCGTCCTTTTCTACGTCTCAGGATTGACTATAAATAAAGAGAGTTTGATCTTGGCGACGTACGTTCGGCTAGCACATCCATAGAGGTGGACGAATGATGTGAAACGTAGACGTTTATTCAATGCGTGTACCTTTGGAACAAAACAAAAGAGAAGCGCAGAACAGATAAACGGAAGGAAAGGAACAGACGGGAAAAGAGAGAGGACCTGGTTAATTAAGGTCGTGCTAATTAGTAACATGCTAATTATAACATGCTAATTATGATCGCGCTAAACAAGAAATTGATAATTGAGACCATTCCAACGGAAACCTTGCTAAAAAAATGAAGTGCGCTTTGTAAATTCCAAAGTGTGTGCGGCGAACGCCTGTGCCCATTGAGACGGGGTTGGTCAGAACGGAACGCGATGCGCGCGTCTCCCTTCTTGCATGATTGGACAGACACGCTGGGTACAGCGACGCGACGCAAGCAAAGCGCGAGGCGACCGACGCTACCGGCGTTCGTTGGCGCGCCCCGGCGGCCATCTGGCACCGTGCCAGGGCACAGACGGAGAAACGGACGGACGTGAGCATGAGACATTAAAGGCTTTCGCCTTAATAATCTAGGTCGGCCACAAGCTACGCTGTTAGTCTAGCTTAGCTCTACTACTGCAAAGCTGCCCAGATTTTTTTTTACCGAGGTACGTTGGGCATCCGTTTCGTGTTTCTTCGTTTTCTACGTCGTGTGCACGGCACCTCTATCCTGAAACATAGCTGTTACGATTACGTGAAGCGCTTCAGTTGAAGAAAGGCTTATCTGACGGGCGTTGTTTCACTCCCGCTCGAGACAAATTGGCGCCAATCTTGAACTCTTTTCAGAAATACGTGGATCAGGTGACGGTGCGCGGGGTGACCACCAACCACTTCCGGGGCACCTTTAACCAGAAACAGCACGACATCTACGTACGCAGTAAGTATAACATTTTCCGTTCCTGCATTGCAATACACGCAAGAATAATCACGTCACATCTTCGCTGCGAGGATCGATACGCCCGCGTTGTTATGGTGCTCATTTCGTCTAATCTATCTATCTATCTATCTATCTATCTATCTATCTATCTATCTATCTATCTATCTATCTATCTATCTATCTATCTATCTATCTATCTATCTATCTATCTATCTATCTATCTGTCTGTCTGTCTGTCTGTCTAAATGCGTTCTCAGTTAGTGACGTCAAAAGTGACAAGGAGAAGACGCAATCACCGCTTGCTGAATGCAGTACTGTAGATTTATCTCGAAGTAATGCGGCCTGTATACGTTTCTTAAGGGCAGTAAAACCTTTCCTGTTTTATTTCGATCAATATTAGATTGATTGATTGACTGATTGATTATTTGATCGATTGGTTGTGATTTTGAGAACACCACCGCAAAATTTTAAGAAAACCTGGGCAGACATACACATGACACAGGCGCTGATTGATTGATTGATTGATTGATTGATTGATTGATTGATTGATTGATTGATTGCACCGCTCAGCTGCCGAATGGACGGAAAATGGCGCTAAGAAGGGCGAGGTTCCGGTCCGAGTTACGGTCGACGAGGACAGCAGCCTCAACCACACCATCTTTGACTTCTACAACTTCGAGCCATTCACCCCCAAGATTGGTCAGATGAATGTGAGTATGATAGGGTATGAATAACTTTATCGCGTCCTGAAGGTCAACCCTGGGTTGACGCGGGCCGCTCTCGCGCTGGGACTGTCAGGCGAAGCCCTTCAGTCGCATCGCGGGCCAGGGGCGGATCCAGCCACTCATTTTAGTGGGGGGATCCTGACTCTTTTGTTTTCAGTAGTTGCTATCATCACAAGAACCCCATCACAGCATAAATACTGTTAATTTGTTCAGCTTATTTGTACTAATCGGTGATAGAGGTGGACGACAGACACTGAATGGAGGGAAGGGGGTGGTGACGATGCAGGCTTTTGGGGTGGGGGGCGATCACCCCTACCGCACCCCGAAGATTCAACGTGACCGCTCGTGCTCTGCAGCTTACCGCGTGGCATTGGGTATTTCCAACTGCTTAGATAATAATGCTTCGTAATTTCATTATGGGTTAATGATCGATACCTGTGTTTCCCGGTTGAAGTGTCAGTTTCTCGGTCTTGAAGAGCACGGCTAGGAAGTCGCCCGCGCGTGGTACCAACCTTAGAGTTTTCGCGGATAAGTTGTCTTGCATGCTTATTAACGGATTCGCGAAAGCATACGGAGACACAGAAGAGATACACATGGACGAGCGCAATCGCAGTTGAAATGCAGTACTGAACAGGGTTGCCGTTGGTGGCTACTTCACGCCAAATTGGCTACTTTTGGACCCCATTGGCGACGAAAATTTCCAGTTGGCGCCATGGCTCTTTTTTAAACTTGTGGTTTTACTTATTCAAAATGGTTTTATTTATTCATCAATAGTAAAGACTCTGTTTATAATACCGCTTCTGTTCTATTTGGCTAGAAATTCGGCGATAATATCAAATAACATGGAAACTTTGGCTACTTTTTGCGTGAGTTCTGGCGTCTTTTCATGTCCATCCAATGGCAACCCTGGTACTGAATTTCAGTATTGCGTCATAGCAGTGCACATTACAGACTGTCACATGATGATTGCTAACGCGAATATTCATTAAAACGCTCTAGTAATTACTCTGACTATCATTTATGCTCTCGTAATTAAATTGGCTATCGTTAATTGATTGTTAGTTCATGCGAAATTCTGTGTTCATGTTTTCTTTTTGTGCAGCTCAAGACCGGCATTGGTTGTACAGGCAAGAAGAACCCGGCATCCAAAACGCTGCCAACGATTCCCCCGCAGATATCTTTCCAGTACGAGATATACTACAGCCAGCAGGGAGTCAAGCCCGAACTGCACGTCACCGTTAACAAGGTACGTGAGAAGAGGCGACAATGAACTGCCAGCAACACTCGCCTGTAGCATTGTAAGGAATCTTACTGCATTTCCGCTGAATGTGCCTGAAACTCGAGCTATAGTTCTCGAGTAACTTTCCAGTGCAATTGGAAACGTCACTTGCGTGACGCCAAAACATCGAATAACTAAATGACATATATCGCGAGAAAAAAAAAAAAAAAAAAGCCGATCCTCTTTCCACGAGGTGAAGCCGTGTTTCACGTGAATGTACTGCCTCATGTCTGCCATCATTTTTATTCAGTTAATCCTGCTCTTCCCATACAACCTCCCAGCAATAAACAAATGTCGGTTCTTTCCAGGGGCGTAGCCAGAAATTTTTTCGGGGGGGGGGGGGGTGGGGGGGGCACGGGCCCGGTGTGCCACCCCCTGGCTACGCCGCTGGTTCTTTGTAAACGGCGAGACGAACTGAATTGAGAGCTGGGCTAGTTGGTGACTGATCATTATACCGTACGGTGAAGTAGCGCAATTTTCGACAGGGACATTGTTTTCTCACATAAATTCAGTTGCGAGTGTAGCGAATGTCGTGTCCATCTTCTGTTCTTTGTCCCTGTCGAAAATTGCGCTACTTCACCATACGGTATAATGACACGAACTGGTCACGCCTCTCCAAACGCCGAGTTAAGTATTTCAAGCGCTGAAGCCATCCGCCCCACGCCACGCTCACTGTGCAAGTTGGCATTGCGCCTTGCAGACTTTGCAGCGCCACAGTCATCTATCGTTATATATAGTCGGACAAAAGTTTAGAAGTCCGCGGTATTTCCTTCTCAAAGGCGGATGCACACGAGTCTGCACCAGTGGGGGGCGCACTCCAGGCTGACGTCATAAACCGGACCGCCGGTTTCCCCGCCTTCGAAGAAAGAAAAATGCCGAGTGCAGAGCGGATCTATTTCTTTAGTGGTAGAGGCGATCGGCTGCCCCGCTTTGGTTATCTGGGCGGGCCTCTTCAGTCTTCGTGTTAATCTGACTATACGTCAATCCATCATCCGCAGTGACTGCTGCACCACCGACCTCGTTCCCTGTGTTGTAACAACTTTTAAAAGCGAGCTTCAGACCATAGCCTATAGAAGGCTATGTTCAAACATACTCATCGCGAATCTTCAGAGTATATGGGGAATCTGCGTTCACGCGTAAAAAGCGATTGCATTGTAACAAGAGCTTAATGCATTTTCGTTTAGTGTTCGACATTGAGCAAGCTAATACTTTCGCGGGAGCAAGTTGCTAATGCGAAAGCCTGAGAGGCTTCATCAAACACGACAAGGGACCGTCGGCGAAAACACGATCGAGCTATGCGAAAAATAATCACCGTGTGACGACGTCACCCCTACATGACGTCACAGATCGACATTTGTGACGTCATAATGCAGTCACTGCTGCGTCACCTAATGACGTCATCACACGACATCGCTTGGTCATAAGTGGGCCGATCCCAGAGGCACTCGACGTACAGAAAGCTTGTAACATAGAGTTTCCTATAAATACACTAGATGTAATTCTGGCGCTAGTGTCTATGGGAGCTGCAACGTACGGCGCTTCAGCCAGCATGGGAATTATGGGTAGTACACAGATTTGCCTAGTCTTGCCTAGTCTTCGTTCTTTTGGCTCCGTGTGGCCTGAACCCTCTTTGCCGCAATACGAAGTTCAGCTAATGTTTAGCAGTTACGCTTCACCACCTTGACCTTTTTAGGCTGGCGAATTCGAATCGGCTCACGAAGTTCACAACGGTCTATTCTTTTATCCGAAACAGAACCAAAACACAACAGTAAACCAAAGACACAAGTGCGTGCGAAGCCGCAAGCCCGAAGACTGGGCAAATTTGTGTACTACCCATCATTCGCATGGTGGCTGCACGATCGCAGGGCCAGAGTCCCCTCTAGTTAATTTTAGGAAACTCTATGGCTTATAACGCTTCCGATCCCAGAGGCATGCAGTGCAAAACCACGCCAGGTGCAGAAAGCTTTCGGTGGCGGGGCGATCAAAACAAACGACCGAGGAGGAAAAAAAAAAAAAGGTGGCTTTCGCCTTGGAGTGATCTTAGGCGAAAGCGTAAGAGATCCTGTGAGTTTTTGGTGCACGCGAACGACTTGACTGACAAACCGCTTTGCGTTTAACTGTTTCTGTCTCGCGTTCTGTTCCTCTCCAGATTTGGTACGACGGCATCAACAAGCTCGCCAGGGTGGAACTCTTCCAAAACACCGGTGGTGAGACGGCGGAAATCCACGACTTCAACTCAGGTTTGTTGCCGGTTATTATTTTTTAGGAGCGAAGCTCCTTAGGCTCGCACGATGTAACCTTGTCGCCGTCGTCGTCGTAGATCCCCGTCGGAACAGTTACGGCGCTGTTCCGAAACCCTCTCTCAGCAAGCGTATCGATCCAGGTCATGACGTCGTGCGCAGAACCGTTCGTAGAGCGCACGCAGTGCGCATACCGCCCGCGCGCAGGTGTTGCGCCGGCGCAGCGCCGCTCGTACCTAGAGCGCGCATACAAGCCGTGTACAGCGCGCTGCATTGCTCGCAAGCCGCTCGTACTTAGACCGTGCAGCGCTAGCGAATCGATCAATGGCGCTACACGTAGTAAAATAAGATGACATAGACTGGCTTCCAAGGAGCTTCGCTCCACCATCAGCATTCACTTCGTGGACCTGCAGTAATTTTTTCTTATATAGAAAAATAAATGGCAGTGGTTTTTCTTTTTCTTTTTTTTTTGGAGGGGGGGGTGGAGGGTGGGGTGAACTGTCGTCATGTGCGAAGCCTTTCACGCAGGGAAGCAGAAGTGTATAGCAAACTAAAATAAATCAAGTGGCTGATTTCAGACAAGTTGCAAGCTGTTCATAATAACAGCGACCAATAAACGAGCAGACGAAAAGAGAATGAGGACGGGTGCTCTCAGACAACTGAAATGTTATGACAGCTCTTTAGTGTGTAGTGTGCGAGCAGCAACGAGAAATGAACAACCAGGAACACCAGTCTTACATCAGTGCGGGTCACTTATACGCTGTACGCAAAATCAAGTTTAAGAGAAGTCATGCAGTGTAACCTTATCCTCTGTCAGGTCGATGTAAGGCTGGCTGACACATATCGACACTCAGGCATCATGGCAGCGAGAAAGAATAAACAAAGGACACGTATAGACAGGACGAGAGCTTGTCCTGTTTATAAACGTCCCTTGTCGAATTCTTCACACTGCCGTGATGCAATATGGTACGAATGAACAACATCGCGTACTTCTTCGCTCACATAAGACGTGACCTTCGCTAGCCGTATACAATCTATAAGGCCGCAGTGGTGTCCCACATACGTTGCATGGTGTTTGTGGCTTGCCATAGTGGTGACACTTCCTACTTTTCACTTCGCCCTCTCCAGGCGTCATGTACCGCTTCGACAAGGAGGGAACCTGCACGATCGACCACATCTCCAAGTCCTACTTCTCGAAGACCATGGAAAACAGGGACATCCAGACCATCACGACCGCCGCCGAGATGCTCGAGCTCGTCGGAGACTTCTACTACGTTGGACAGGTCCGTGCCGACCACAGCTCAGGTCAAGGCGTCGAGACCGGAGTACAAAGTCTGACGTCGCAGCCTAGGCAGTGCATTTTTGGGGGGTCGCGCCTACTTAGCACAGCCCAGAGACGATTATGGTGGTCTGTAAATGTAAAAGGCGGATTGACCATTATAGATTTACGTTTGCCTGTCCTTGTGCTTCTCTGTTTTAACAATGAAATGCACGAGCAAGCTCACCCGCGCTTCAACCATTATAACCGCATATTTCGGTGCGCAAGCAACGAGCTTGAAATTGTGTATAGACAGATAATGGCATTTTCCTGCTCTCTTACTCCATGCCACCTTCAGGCCGTGATTCGAGGTGTTGCCTGCGACATCTGGGAATCTGTGCGAGAGAACGTCACCGTTGGGGATGAACACTTCTCACGCTTGGTCACCACCTTTTACTTCACTTCGGTAAGTCACGTTGTGTCACCAAGAGAGAGACATGTTTGAACGAAAATGCCGGACTTGTTAGTCTGTCTGTTCGCCTGACATGCTACTCCAGGTGCTGGGCGATGATTATGATATATACACTGATAAACACACACACACACACACACACACACACACACACACACACACGCACACACACACACACACACACACACACACACACACGCACACACATAGACTACACTATTTACAAAAATAAAGCTTGCTGCTGGGCGAGTTGGTTCATACTTGGAAGGAAAGTATGGTTGTGCACTAACACAAGGACACAGAAGTTCGCTGACGTTCTCCTGCATGAGACAAAAGCACCCCGTTCCGGTGAGACACCCTGGCAGCAATCCAGGAGCCGCCTTGAAGTGTTGCCCTACATGTACCGTACTTCTCACAATTTGAAGAAGGTTGCGAGCAGGCACAATGTGCCGATGCTATTTTCTGCCCCGCGTAAGCTGGCAAAGCTCTGCCCGAAAATTTCTTCGGCTAAGAAGAATCCTGGAGGGTGTGGTATGAAGTGCGAGCTGCCTTATGTAGCCTGCGTGGTTGGCGTTGTTTATGAGCTTCCGCTTTCATGTGGAAAGTCTATGTCGGGCAAACCGGACGGTGCATCAACGTTCGTGCAAGGGAGCATGAATTGTCGTTAATCAATAAAGAGAATGCGCATTTGCCTGCGCACGTCCGACATTGCGTGTGTGCTCCGAATTTCCGAGGCATCATAGTTTTGGACCGAAGCCATAATAGCGCTGCCCGGGAACTGATGGAAGCCTTTTATATCTCGGCAAGAGGGGGGCGCCTGTGTTAGCCAATCCTCAGTTTCTTTATTGGATGGTGAAATGAGGTTCTTGCGTGGCTTGTTCTAATCTGCACAGAGTGACAAAGCGATTATCGTTGTTACCACGTGAATGATGGGTGTATTTATTGACTATACGACGAGAAATAAAGTTAGTTGAAAGTTTGCGCTCGTCCGCATCTTCTGTGTCCTTGCGTTGTTAGTGGGCAACCATATTTTCCTTCCAACTATTCACCGAGATTCGTTAAGGATCGCGGACCGCAAGAAAGTCAACAGCGCTTTCGTGGCGCGTAACACACAGGCGGTGCTTTGCCACGGGCCCAGAACATGCCGCAGTTCTAAGCACGAGTACCGTTAAAGGTGTAATGCCGTATACGGAGACTTTCTCTGATGCCTATCGCTTGCATCAGAAAGTTTGCTCTCTCTGCTTTTTTTTTTTTTTTCAAATGCAGTTCCTTATCAGGCAGCAGATAGTTGAGTACCACTGATTGACTGATAGATAGATAGATAGATAGATAGATAGATAGATAGATAGATAGATAGATAGATAGATAGATAGACAGATAGACAGATAGATAGATAGATAGATAGATAGATAGATAGATAGATAGATAGATAGATAGATAGATAGATAGATAGATAGATAGATAGATAGATAGATAGATAGATAGATCGACACACATGCTCACGAAGTTGTTTTACTGCGTAATTTTCGTCAAAGTATCCGTGCGTTAGTGCGTAGAAATCCTGGCTGCAATCAGCTGAATGGCATTGATTGATTGATTGATTGATTGATTGATTGATTGATTGATTGATTGATCGATCGATCGATCGATCGATCGATCGATCGATCGATCGATCGATTGATTGATTGATTGATTGATTGATTGATTGATTGATTGATTTCACAACGTTGGGAATGAGCACCAATTTCACCCTATGCAACCGTACAGTTAGAGAGTGAAGTGCACATTTCCACACTGCTTTTTTTTTCAGCTTCAGTGGTTTTCGGCCGGAGCCAAGCTTGACAAATTTGTGCCCATTCGCCGCGAAACAGCTGGTATGCAAGAGGACTATATAGGACTTTGGACGGTGAGTGCATATGCTAGATAGTTTCCACGCCTCCGGTATTCCGGCATACAGCGTGGCGTTTGCGTAATAACAGGTTACTGGACGCTCGTAAAGAGACTTTTTGTGACGCTGTTATAGCGACTTGTGAGTGCATAGTGCTTTAGGGGCCTGGTTTGCCGTTCATCCACAGATATCATGTGGCGTGGTCACGCCCATAGGCGTGCGCAGGGTTACCGTTCAGGGGTGGGGGGGGCGAAGGTTCGTCGCAGCGCCCCCCTTCCCTATTAAGTCAATGTATGGGGCAGACTTTGCGCCCTCCCCCCCTCTTAGGTTCTTAGGGGACTAGGGGGGGGGGGGCGCCCCTCTGCCCCCCCTCGTGCGCACGCCTATGGTCACGCCTATAGTAAAACGCTCAATACAATCCACAATAAGGCTAGCAATGCTCAAGACGGGGTTAAAATGAACGAACGGCGACAGTGTGTGCTTGATTGTGTCTCTTCTTTCGTCCTTGTCTTAAGTTTTAGCTGGTTTCTTTTCGCATCTAACTATGAACCAACCGGCCCAGCTTTTCACGCTTCTGAATGAACGAACAAGGTCTAAAACAATGTAAGTAACCGTAATAGCAACAGTAGTAGCAATAATTAACATAAGATCGCTAAAAAAGTTTCGGAGACATGTGGCTGACTCTACCGCCGAGCAAGAGAGCGCGCCATCGCCTCGCAAAGCGCACGATTCCCCTTCTCATCAGCTCTCCACGGCGCTACGTCTGATGAGGGGAAACAACAATGACGGAGGAGGGGGGGGGGCACGGGAGGAGCAGCCCCCCCTCCTAGTCATCGAAGAGTTGAGGGCGCAACATTGACTTAGTAACCACACCACAAGAATGGGCTCCACTCCATACGAATGGGGTGGAACACATTCGGCAAGCATTTTCAGATTATGAATAGTAGTTTACCACTATCCCTGAAGAGGAAGCAGGTTACCTCTTGAGGGATAGTGCATCTTACCAGCTGTAACCTACATTGTAGAAACCTGGAGGCTTACTAAGAGGGTTCAACCTAAATTGAGGACGACGCAGCTAGCAATGGAAAAGAAAGTGATAGGTGTAACCTTAAAAGGCCCCTAAACCACCCAGAGGTAGAAATTTAGTTGCGGTGGGGAAGTTGTGCACGAGTCTACAGCGAACACGTAGCCGTGAAAATTTTTCGAAACGGTGCCGTAATAGCGGAGTTACACGCGTTTGATGATCGAAATGCGGCGATCGCACCTTTCGCTCTTTCCTTCGCTACCCTCCGCTGCTCTCCTCTCCCAAAACCGCCTTGCACACCTCGCCGAGTTCCCCTCCGGTCCGGACAACACGACAAAGAACAACAAGGAGCGCGGGCAGCTGCTCGCGGATTAACCAGAACTCGCAGGTTCTTGTTCGACCAATCGCAGCATGACTTGCGCTCCGCATCACAGATTCAACTTCGTGACGTCACACACGTCACTACGGAGGCCCGAAGGGCCCGGAGAGGAGAAGGGATTGTTTCTTGGAATTTGCGGCGCACCCGCGGCTTGTAGCACTACCACGTGTGGCATCGTTGATCGTGACAGCATTCTGCACACGATGCGCGTGTTTACTTGAAATGTTTTAAAACATATCGGAGGTGGTTTAGGGGCCCTTTGAGGGACAAGAAGAGAGCAGAGTGAGTCTGGGAACAAACGGGCGCTAAGGACAATGCAATGGGAACGCATAGCGCGACTGAGACATAGGACAAAAAACACGCAACACACACGAGCGCTGACTTACAACTGGTTTTATTTTGCACCACACTGACATCATAAATGCACATAAACTTGACGTCAGCGCTCGTGTGTGTTGCGTGTTCTTTGTCCTATGTCTCAGTCGCGTTGTGCCTTACCATTGCTATGAACCAACTCGCCCAGATCAAAGTCCTACTGCTAAGGACAACTTAGTCCGAATCAAGAAATGGACCAAGACAGGGAATTTAGCGCGTAGGCTGTAAAACTGCTGTTCATTAAGGGTAACATTAAGAGTAAGAGAAGGCAAACGCGTGAGCGGAGGGCAGAGAGTTCGGTAGTTAGGTGGGCAGTTGAAATTAAAGTGTTTGCGGGTATAATGTGGCCACAGCAAGCACAGGACCGGGTTGATTGGCGGAGCATGGGAGAGCCCTTTGCCCTGCAGTGGGCGTAGTCAGCCTGATCATGACGATGATACTGGTAACTGAAAGTCTTATGGGGCGGCTCCATCGCGATCGCGGAACCACCTTTTACGATAGCTTGAATAAGTCATGACGCATGGGGCCACTTTATGACAGCGGTTCTCCTTTCAACATAGCGCCTAAGATGATGTCAGCGCGAGCCACGTGTGCTTTGCACAACGCGCGAGCTCTGACGTCACCTCTGACGCGCAGCCGGAGTTGCACGCGGTGAACTACTTCGACTTCGTCGAGGAAGACAAGCTGGACGAGTCGTTCGTGTGGAACTTCGACGTCCGGGACTGCCCCGTGAGCAAGGACAAGAAGAGTTACCTGGACCTACTCTTCATCAGTGAGTGAAAAATCACGTGACATGCAAACGTCATTTCCCATTGAATATGTTACGTTGGCTCTTACTGCACAACTACAGCAGGGCCCCAGATATGATATACGTTCCACCGTTACTTAAAATAGGTTGTGTAAGTGTATTCAGCGATGTAGTACATGGAGCAATCTGTAGAGTGCAGTAGCGTAGCCAGAAATTTTTTTTCGGGGGGGGGGGGGGGGTTCAACCATACTTTATGTATGTATGTGCGTGCGTTTGTATGTGTGCGTGCATATATACGCAAGCAAAACTGAAAAATTTCGGGGGGGGTTTGAACCCCCCCCAACCCCCCCCCCCCTTGGCTACGCCACTGGTAGAGTGTGTGCATCGTGGGCCGTATACGAAAACTGTGCGATTACGGCTGAGAAAGTCGAGAAATAACGGCCCGCTTTGCGTATTTATTTCTAAAATGAGGCTTAATTATTTTGCTGCATCACTGAATCAAACGTTTGTTGCAAGTAAATGTTGCATCATATACTTTTCTTTTGAATTGCCTAAAATATAGCAACAGAAAATGAACGAGCGTATTCATGTGAGATAAAAAGAACTAGATTCACCGCAAGGGAAAACCGAGCCGTCTGTCTAAGCGTCTGTCTAATAAGCCTCATATTTTTCATTCGTGTGAGAGGATAATGGGAAAAAAAGAGAGCAATTAATGGCAACGTTTATTATAGTGATGAGGAGTGCGAGTAGTAAATAAGTTTAGGTGAAAACAGCTCGCCTTTGGGTGGGTACGCGCAAAGTGGGTACGCGCGTACTCACTGTTTGCCGACAGAGTGGGTACGCGCGTACCTACGTTGCGCGTACCCACCCAAAGGCGAGCTGTTTCATGTAAATTTATTTACTACTCGCACTCCTCATCACTATAATAAACGTTGCCATTAATTGCTCTTTTTTTTTGTCCCCATTACGCGCGTACCCTTTTGAGCGTACCCACTTTGTGGGCAAACAGTGGGTACGCGCAAAGTGCATGCTAAATATGCAGTTTATACGTAGTACGCGAACGGCATTATTGACGTTTACAAACTAAGTTTCATCACCCTTTGGTGAACGAGACGTGTTCTACCCTGTTTACACGATTTTAGGTCGACCAATTTTATTAAATTTCAATTCCGAAGTTGGGACTGTCGACTTACAATTGAAACGGAAACTAGTAGCGCCAGTTACGGCGGGACAAACGAGAAATCAGGGATGCTGCGGCATGGTCACGACGTTACGCTTGCGTTCAGGCTCTACCCGTGACATATACCGTATTTTCTCGCGCATTACCCGCGCTCCGAGCAACGATTCGTGGATTTGTTTAAAAAATGATCCCAGCGCATTGCCGCGAAGCTAGCTTTTCTGCATAGCTGCGGAGCACTGCCGCGAAGCCATCTTTGCGCACTGTAATTCGGGCTTTTTGTTTTGAGTCTTGACTTTACAAAACACGTTGTGGTGATAGGTGGCTATAAATTCATAGTAAAAATATTTCAGCGCTACTTTTACGAGGACAGGGTAGAGAAGTGTGTGACAGGGTGGGCGCTGACTCCGATTATGGAGTCGGTCAACGTGTAGTAAGTCCAGCAACTACGTAAATAAAATTGCTTTATGAAATGCGTTCACGCATTTTTTTTTTCTTTTTTGTCGTACTATTTGTGGAGTCGACTACATTTGAGTCGACTTACAATCATGTAAATACGGTATTATTTAAGGGCAGGTCGGGGTGTAATCCCACACGCAGTGCCTGCGAACTATGAAATGGGAATGGCCAACACCATAGCTCGCATGTGCATTATAGTGAAAAGGCGGGTTCCCGCAGAGGACCTTATGACGTGTTACACGAGGTAGCGACGCGTGCGATATCTCATCGGCGCCACGCAGGTGACAAGAACGTGACCCAACGAGCCCTGTGGGCGAACCGAGCCAAACTGCTGGAGACTGTCTGGGAGAGGCTGTACACGTTGCCCCAAATCTCGCCTCTACGTATCCCCAAGCCGCAGGTGAGCACAGCCACACATACATGGCATCTTGTACCACATGGTACTATTCGTGCATGCAAGGCGCTTTCATGTACAGTCCAATTTTTCCTTCTACGGTGCAGGGTAGTTAATAATGCTCAGTTTGTTTAAGCTACGTGCCTTTCTTCTATCCATCCGACCGTCCGTCCGTCCCTACATCTATCTATCTATCTATCTATCTATCTATCTATCTATCTATCTATCTATCTATCTATCTATCTATCTATCTATCTATCTATCTATCTATCTATCTATCTGTCTGTCTGTCTGTCTGTCTGTCTGTCTGTCTGTCTGTCTGTCTGTCTGTCTGTCTGTCTGTCTGTCTGTCTAGCTACCTATCTATCTCTGCTCCTCACTTTCAAGCTGGTACCTCCTACAATATCACAATCCTAATCCTTTGCTTTTATTCCGTAACAGATTGGTTTCCTCGAAGACAACAGCATCCACGTTGTCGCACAGCTGCTGCCCTCCCCTGATGCGATAGGTGAGCAAAATCTCGCTTACTATAGCTGGACCCAGTGTCTAACGTGTCAAGCTGAAACCCGTAGCCTTGTCGTGGTTGTTTAGAGACGGTTGTACATTGCTAGCTCCACTTCTGTGTGTTGACATCAACGGACTATTTGTCATTTTTCTCAATTTCCACCATTCTTCATATTTATTGAATTTATTATTGTGTCTTCCACCGTTCCACGTGTGGGGTAGCCAATCGGGCACGACGCTCGTCCGCTTAGTAATGTGGTCAGCACGGCTGCTGGGATCGTATCCGCGATGTATCGCATCGTTAAAGTAACCGGATCGTGTCTGCATCGCTTTTTTTCCTTTCGTACGACACTTGACTTGCCTTTTTGTTCCTTTTTTTCTGCCCACGTTTTCGTTGCAGCCAGTTTCATAAGCAGCGATCGGAGGTTCGTGCCGGGCGATAAGATGCAGTATGACAAGAGCGTGCCATCGCAGGAGGAATGCGCCGAGAAATGCTACAACGACGCGGACTGTGTGTGAGTGTGACAACCATTCGAATTTTGTAAGAAATTTGATGACGCTGTCGTCAGCACGGGGCGGGCTGCCTCTTTCGCAACTTTTATGTCAAGTGACGAAGGCATTGCTCAAATTCTTGAAAGTCAACAGACTTGCACCGGCGGTGATAGACAAACGACGATATTGTGACTCTGAGGGGTGTGACTTTGTGCGTGTGCGCTCCCCTTCTCCCTATTTCTCTCTACCTCTAACTTTCCCTTTCCCCAGTGTAGGGTAGCATACCACTCTTTCAAGACTGGTTAACATCCCTGTCTTTCATCTCTATCCTGTTCCTTCTTGTTTTGCAACTGGGTACAACGTCGTTCGACAATAATTTCTAACCGAATTCGACTACCATACTTACACGCATACTACGATCACCGGGCAATGTTGGCCGACTGTTGGCTAATTATGGCCACTGGTCCTTGATGTCGCCTATGCGCTGTTTTTACAGTAACATTGCTTTCATTCAACTCACTGTAACGATTGGGTTGTCTACCAATAATCTAAGGCGTATGTGTTTCATGCTGGATTGCACCAAGGCTTCACTGACGTCATTTACATCACGGAAACCTTGGTGGAACTGAAGTTTGCAAACGTCATTTCCGTCACGGAAATCACGTTCGTAAAAATGCACGTGGATAGGTCACAAAGAAAAATCTGAAAATTTTTTGTAAGGATATCCTTCAACCCACAATCTTTTTCGTTTCAAAGTATTAATGCTTCACGTTTCATAGAACTACAGACACTCCCGTAAGCTTGCGTGTGTGCATGTGCGGTGAATTGGGGAGCTAGGAGTGACTATGTAGAACGGTGTTACAGACACAACATATTCCTGCCTTCACGGGTGGATATTCATACAGCTGCACTTCTGTATGCGCCGCTCGTCCAGTGCTTCAAATAAAGCGCGCCTCACAACCATGCTGAGGCCAGTCAATCTTATTCTCCCTCTCCTTTTCTGTCTCCACAGCACGTGCACAATTCCAACGCAGCGCAGGGTAGAAGATAGGAAACTCACGTCTGCCTCGTAGCCTATCCGCCCTTACTTTCTCGTTTCAATAAAGTTTGACTGATTTCCTTACTTCCTGAAAGTTAAACTGGCACCAGCTAAAGCTTAAAGGTAGTCCCGTCACATGGGTACCTATTGTAAGGATCTCCTTCTCGGAAATCGATATGTGTTTGGCCTCGAGAATCTGCCGCTCAGTCAGGCTGACTTCTGTCGAAGATGTTAGTATTGATTCCTACTGCAAGACAAATGCAGCCTGAATCGCTTCTTTCGCAACGCTCTCTTTGCAGGACGTTCATTTACTGCGACCACGGGTGCTTCCGTTCAGTCAGCAACAGACCTATAGATTGGGGGAAACCATTGGTCATGAGTGGTTGCCGCCGCTACTACAGTAAGTGCAGTCGTGTGTGAGTGTTTGTGTTTGTGTGTGTGTGTGTTGACATCTTCAAGGCTGCAGCCTTGAAGTAGACATGTCCGCTCGTCGAAACAAGCCTTCTAGAACACTGTATCGAAACACCAGCTCCAGCGACACCCAGTGTTCACGAATTTCTCATATCTTTAAAGAGTCAACAAAAGAGTCAAATGACTCTTTTTTTTAGAGTGACTCTTTTTTTTACACACTAGCTGTTTTTTTTTTCTTTCATAAGACTGGCGTGCATTCGGAGCTCGCGTACGCTTATTGGTTTAGAAAGGCGAGACGTCATCTGTGGCATCTTGTGTTGCAGAGTCAGATGCCGACATCAAGGTGGCCTTCACAAACAACTCAGAGGTCATCAGGATGCTCAAGGACGAGGTCGACAATGCCCGGCTCGTGCTCAAGCTTTCCGACGAAGAACTCCCGGCGAGTTGCCTTCATAATATGATGGGCCATTTAAAGAAAGGGCACGTGGAGGGTGGAATGGCCTTATATTTGCTTAAGCATTTGTAACGGCAAACATTAACAATAATAATAGTAATAATAATAATAATAATATTAATAATATGAAGAAGAAGAACAGATGTAGCAATACATCTTACATTAATCCCATGCTGTTTATTGTTACTGGCATTGCTTTTTAACTGCAGAAGTCTTCTTTCCAAATTTTCGTCTAACTAAAGAGTTTTATATTGTATTTTTTTTTTTGCTCTCTTGTTTACTTTTTTTCAAATTGTCTGTATAACAACCGCGACCCCTGACTGATTTAAACATCAGTTTTCACCATTCAGATCACGTATATGGGAGCCCCCCTGACAGTTATCAGCTTTGGGACACCCTTTGTACTATTTTTGTATTTACTGTCATGTAAAAATGGTATCATTTATGAATAAACATGAAACTAAACTAACAGGGTGTGGAGGGGGCGTGTGTGCTCGATTTTAAACGCGAGGACATATCTCGGCATAATCTGCACGCAGTGTTCATTGTTTGAGTATCTAGCCTTCGTACGACTTGTATGTAGCTTCATCTGAACTGCGCCACAGATGCGCCGGTGGCGGACTCCGTTTGTTAGCACATCACGCAGTGAAAACAAATAAACTTTGACTGAGTACACGTCCTCAGTGCAGTGTATACGTATATGTATACACATTAAAGTGCAGTTTCGTGTCGCGCTATCTCCAGCAACGCTCGCCTTTGGTATTTTTTTTACAGAGTCCAGCAACATTCACTGCTGTCAGGCTTAACACGGACGCCAGCCCATTCAACGGTAAGTTACGCGACTATGTTTTGTTAATGAAATATAAAAACAAAACAAGCGTCACCATTTTTTTTCTCCTAAGATGCTTTGACCTTACTGCAAGAGATGTTTATATATATATATATATATATATATATATATATATATATATATATATATATATATATATATATATATATATATATATATATATATATATATATATATATATTAACTCAAGCCCGGGTTCAAAATCCAGTCCCGCAAAAGAAACCTCGAAAACAGAGTTCCGGGAACCTAGAAATAAATAAATAAATAAATAAATAAATAAATAAATAAAGAAAGAAAGAAAGAAAGAAAGAAAGAAAGAAAGAAAAAAAGGAAAGAAGTACCTGAGGCACAATATTTAATACCTGAAATGTCAAAAAAAAATAATATACTCAATTCATGGCCAATCCCCCTGAGTGGGTAGGAGCCGTGATAGAGGCACAATCATCATCATCATCATCATCACGCCCACGTTCTTTCCCCCTTTCAACAGCTGGGGAAAGGCTCCTTACTTTTAGGGGCGGAGCTCCTAAGGGTGTGGGTCTGTCCCTCCTCTGTAGTAGTAGTAGTAGTAGTAGTAGTAGTAGTAGTAGTAGTAGTAGTAGTAGTAGTAGTAGTAGTAGTAGGTAGGTAGCCACGTATAGTGGAATGTACCCACTCCACGTGATAAAGATGACGATGACGCAGTATAGTGGAATGTACCCACTACACGTGATAACGATGAAGTATAAGCGCGTTCCAGTATAGTGGAATGTACCCACTACACGTGATAACGATGACAATGACGCTGATGACCATGAAGTATAAGCGCGTTCCAGACCACACATTCTCTTTCTGCCATGGATGAAAACGATCGAGCTTCGCCCACTCATCATCATTCACTTCGTGGATATGGCGTGATTTTTTCACCAAGCGTGGTTCAGTGCTCCTTTAAACGTGCTCGGTTACCTTGCGCAGCGAACCACGCGGGCGGCCTGTACGACGTGGCGTTCCCCGGAAAGGTTCTGTCCACGGACGTGGACACCACGATGAAGGCCGTCATGCTGGACGGCAGCTCGGAGATCGGCTCCGTGCAGCAGTGCTACCGCAACTGCATTACCGAGAGCGGCATCGAGTGCGCCTCCTTCTCGTACTGCGCCGCCACCAAGGACTGCCGGCTGTCCTCCATCTACGTCAGGGACGACGACGACAAGACCACCCAGAAGAGCCTGGCCACCGACACCAGATGCGACGTTTACGCGCGTGAGTACAGCGGTTTTCTTTATGTACGTTGACCGCAAGCACGCAGACACGAGGACAGAGCCTCGCGTAGCCTTTTGTCCATCCCGAGTGTCTGTGTTGACATACGTTAGGGTGGGTATTTTTATAAATACGCGAGCGGACTTGCAGTCGGGCAACACTGGTGCACTCGCAAGCCGTGACGTAACAAGCAGCTAGCTGTGCGAGCATCTGCATTCCGGCGAACAATATATTGTTCCGTTGTCAGCTCCGCGTGAAATCGAGATATTTTAGCTTGCTTCACCTTGCCACTGAAATTGAACGATTTGCAGCGGCTGAGACTTCGGTAGAAGACGACCGCTCTGCTCCTTCCAAGACATGACGTCACACGCGCCATGGCAAAATGGCGGTCGCCGGCGGTAGGCGGGTTTTACAGTCGGCGATGTCTATGACTTGTTTTGCACAGAAATATTTTTTTACGGCCCACTTTTCATATCTGTATAGGCATCTGTAAGGCATAAACGGGACAGCAGTGTCGCCAAACACAAAACTTTCAACGCGTGCGCCGCGGCCACGGACTCGCGACCAGCCGCCAAGAAGTATAGACCGCTGGAACAAACGCGGCAAAAGAAAATGGCCGCTATGACGTCATCACAACTTGTTGCAGCGTGGTCACGTGAGGGAAGTAGGGGGGTCACCGAGGGTCACCTCTGATGGTGTCAGGAGCGCGAGGGAGTCGATCGCTCACGCAAACTTCAAAATTAATTTAAAATACCTTCCAAGCTATATTCGCTGTTGATATTTTGCAGATGATGTACACATGTTCACGGGAATCGAACCCGCAGGCTGTCTCGGCCGCGAAAGTTTGTGTCAGTACCCCTTTAATGTTCAACTGTCTCGGCCTGTTTCTAACAACGGTGCATAATGTCGAGGTGTTTTAATCCTGAAGAAGGTCGGTCGATCCACCGAAACTGTTACGCTTTTTAAACCAAGAAATTCTGCAACGTCGTGCAAGTCTTATTCGCGTAGTTCTGGTGGAGCACATTTTTTTCTTTAATATAGGTACCCTAGCCCTCTTTTAACAGAACTCCCACCGTACTGCAGGTTCCTACATCAAAATGTACGAGAAGTTTCCGGGCACGGTGAGTCGCGTGGGCGGAGTCCTGTCCAAGGACAATGTCCCGGATGAGAACCAGTGCGCGCAGCTGTGCAAGCACGGGCTCGAGGAGCCGAAGATACGTTGCCGAGGGTTCGAGTACTGTCCGGGCACCAAACACTGCGTGCTGCACGAAACGCACTTCCTCGACATCAGGCCAGAGGACGTCGTCAACGGCACCGAGGCCTGCTCTCACTACGCCCGTGAGTAAACTGTGTCGCAAACTATACGCTGTTACCATCTCGGGCGGTTCGCCGTCGCCCCGATGTCCTGTACAGTGTATATACGATTAAGCCTGTTACGCCGTTGCTTTCGTGGATA
This sequence comes from Rhipicephalus appendiculatus, assembly GCA_030522465.1. Classification (NCBI taxonomy): domain Eukaryota; kingdom Metazoa; phylum Arthropoda; class Arachnida; order Ixodida; family Ixodidae; genus Rhipicephalus; species Rhipicephalus appendiculatus. The sequence goes on along the minus strand of JALIZH010011687.1, from coordinate 18,581 downwards.
CAAAATGTGAACAAATATACATTATCCCTACAACGCCCGTGAATGCGATACAGCAAACTTAACAAGGTGACGATCTCGGGCTGTTCGCCGTTGCCGTGATGTTCTGTATATTGCATATACGATCATAGGTGAGCAAAACATTTAGAGCTCACTCAGACTCACTCATGAAACATACTTCGCCCTTAGGGCTCATTCTAACTCACACTCACCGATGTTTTCCTCAACCGGACTCACTCGGACTCAGGCTCACTGAAATTTTCCACAGTCGGACTCACTCGGACTCAAACTCACCAAAATATTACTCACTTGAGCTCACTCAGACTCTCGGCTCTATCTGAGTCTGAGTGAGTCTGAGTGTGTCGATTCATGAGTCCGTTAGCGTACTTTAGCTTAGTCGTCCAAGGTGTCAATGCTTTTTAGCACCGATATCTCGCATAATCGGTGCTCTACTTGGCGCTTTTGATCTCGTATATTAAAATACGAGTTATCAGTAATTGCAACCCACTAAGGATATTTTTATTGAAAGTGATGACTCACGCGAGATGTTTTTAACGAGACCTACATTTGAAAAAGAATGGGGAAAGATCAAGCCACGTCCTCTCCTCCGTAACTCACGCACCTGTTGAATTAATATTGAGCTGGCGTATGAACGCTACTGCGTTGATGTGTGAGTAGACATAATTAGCATAAACGTGAGCCGACATAAGGCTGATAGTAATGCTGAAGCTGAGTAGATAGGAAGAGAGGTCGGCAAAACAATGTGGAGCTCACTCAGTCTCACTCATGAAATATACCTCGCCCTTGAGGTTCACTCGGACTCAAACTCATCGAAGTTTTCCTCAACCGGACTCACTCGGACTCAGACTCACGCTCAATCTGAGTCTGAGTGAGTCGACTCATGAGTGAGTTTGCCTACCTACGTATACGATTAAGCCTGTCACTGCGTTGCTTCGGTGGACACAAAATGTGGGCAGATATTGCGCTTGCAAGTGCGATTAGCAAACTATGCAATGTGATCATCTCAGGCTGATCGCCGTTGTCGTGGTGTCCTGTATACATATAAGATTAAGTCTGTTACTTCGTTGCTTTGATGGACACATAATGTGAGCAAATCTAAATTATCTCACTACGCTCGTGAGTCATGCGATAGCTGCTGTAATAATCTTACGAAACTATCAAGTGTGGCGTCCAATACGTTGGCCCTTAGATACAATGTCACCTCACGTTGCCATTTGAAATGTTTTTCCCATATCTCGTATATGGGCCGTTTCTGAAAGGGAATTGACGTCAGAAATCTGGACGCCGATTATGATACATACATATATATATATATATATATATATATATATATATATATATATATATATATATATATATATATATATATATATATATATATATATATAACGCTTCTGTTTCACGGTTATATTTTACCACACGGTAACAACATGGGGTGCTCACAAAAAAAAAATTGCTTGAGACCAGTCACGTGTGTGTAGTTCATAAACATATTTATTCAGAAAAAAAATAAAAGATATGGGGCGAAGACACCAGGCCGCATGCGGCGGGCCCGCGGGCAGCGTGTTGAGACCCTGCACTAATCGAACGTCTCTCCCGCTCTGGTCACGCAGAAAAGTTCTCGGCCGACTACTGGGAAGGTGGCAAGAGTGAGCTGGTGGCCCCGGATTCGGTAACCGTGACGCTGATCAGCTTCGAGGACTGCGCTAAGCAGTGTACCCTGGACCCGAGCGGCCGGTGCAAGTCGTTCAACTTCTGCCCCGGCGACGACGGACCCAGCAGGAAGTGCGTGCTCAACTCTTTCTCCATCGCCGATATGGGGTCCAACAAGGACGTCGCGTTCAAGCCGAGCGAGGACTGCTTCTTCTACTACCGTGAGTGGCCGTGCCTTCGTTTGCACCGATTATTTTAGATGCGAAGCAGCTTATGGCGGAGTTCAATCCGGTGGTGGTGTGCGTCCTGACCACCCGTACTGCGCATGCGCCTACTCTCTCTCCCACTCTCCTCCTTTACGCAGGTGTTCGGTCGCCTTCTCTCCTCTCTTCCCCCCGCGCTGCAGCCTGTAAACCCACTCAATCATCTCCCTCCCCCATTTCATATAAGCGCGTGCGCTCGGTCGAGGAAGTCTCGCTTGAATCGTGCGGTCGCTCCGTCGGTTCCCGGTCGTTGCAGTTGTCTCGAAAGCCTCGCTACCCTCGCCGCAGACTCGCGTTGTCTATCTGTAGCGGAAGCGGTAGCTCGACGCCGACGCTTGGCTTCGACGGCCGAGTGAACGCAAACGGAAATTTGGTGTGCACCCCCAATGCTGCTTCGCATCCCCTCATGGTTCCCTTTAGTGGGAGATGGTGTAATTTTTTTAAAATTTTATTGACAGCGAAGCTCTTCTTTGTCGAGCCCTTCACGTCCGGGATCCGTGGTAACGCTTGTCGGTATCATAAACGGGTATACGCCACAGACATTGGCTGAATCCCACTACTCACCACTGGTCCACTAAAAATGATGGCAACGGTTAACACAACAAACTGGCATGTGCGACAGTGTGCGGCCTATCAGAAAACTATCATCATGAACGCGTATGTGCCAGACACTAAATGCCACTGCACACAACTTCCGCTGAAAAGGAAGAAGGCAACAGACAGCCCAACAAATGGTGTGCGCGTCACCATAGTCGCACCACCGTCACGTGATAATTTGTGGTTATTAAAGGTGGTGGCTATACTACCGCCTCAAAGCTTAACAAAGAGTGTTTCATGAAGAGCAGTGATACATATCAGAGCATCGTAAGCGAATGCTTCTTTGTAAACGTGTGGTATAGACAAGATGCAATAAAACTATACCACCGCCTCAAAGCTTAATAATGAGTGCCTTAATCAAGCGCAGTGATAAAACATCTCTGAAGGATTTGCGAAACGTAGAAATGCGTTTGACGAAGGGAATGCGACCAGTTTCGCTGTTTGATCGGTTTCCGGAGCGGGAGCTGGTTGAATTATTTTTCTGTTTTCCTCTTCCCCTTTCCCTCCATCATAGTGTAGCGCGGCAAACCGGACGTTTCAATTTTAATTAACCTCCCTGACGCTCCCTCATTATTTTAAGGCGAAAGCCTTTAATGTCTCATACTCGCGTTCGAAATGTTCGCAAGAACATTTCTAATGTGCATCTACGCATTTGTACAACTGGTCGCCGCGTTACGTCAACAGCTTCCCAACATTGCGGATAACGTATGTTTACGTGCACATACAACCTAAAAATCATGATCAATTGGCACCATTACACGTTTCATCTCCAAATCTCATCCCTTGTTATACGATTTTTATGTTGAGCTTTAGGTTGCCAGCGGGATTTGTACGTCTTCATGCGTTTCCTTTCCTCATAGAAATGTGTAATCCATATGCGGCAAAGCGAAACGCGAGGAAATGCATTTCACGCATCGTTCTCAACCTGAATAGGTCCCGCCTCTTTTCTTAGTTTTGCTTTGTTTTCATTTTCTGGTCAATACGATTGTAACGTGTATAATGTTCCCTGCTGCTGCCTGCTGTAAAATGTAGAAGCCAGAAATTTTTTTCGGGGGGGTATCTCCTTGAAATGATCAGTTTTCGCACTGTATGCCATGGAGAAAAAAAATTCGGGGGGGGGGGGGGGGGGGAGGGGCACGGGCCCGGTGTGCCGCCCCCTGGCTACACCACTGAAACGTAGGATATCTTAGTCAAACGTTCCCCTCGATTTTGGTTCTCGCACCTTCCATCAAGCCTTAATTGTATTGATGGGTAAATAATTCTTTTTTCCAGTTTACCTTCAATAGCCGACAGTTTCCGAAGCAAGCCAAAAGTGCTCGCATTCCACTGTGACACTCCTAACGAACTTTAATGCGTTCGCAGCAGAAGCGGGGATTTCATAAATGCATTACGCTCAAACCTCATTATAACGAAGTTCCACCTTACACGAAAATAAGTTTGTTATATCCAAAATAGTTATAAAAGTATATTCCTAACACTATAACTAATGCAAGAGTATTCTTCATTTACTTCGTTATAACCGATATTTCGTTATATCAGGGTTCGTTATATCGGCGTTTAGGTGTAGTTTCATTAGTTAGCATTAGTTCCAGTGGGGAGTCCAGTAGATATTACCAGGACTGTGGTGAAAACCCGTCGTCAGACTACATATGACGCCCGTCGGATATAGTGAAGCATGAGAAGTATTACTTTTGCATACGGTGAAGGCTTTGAAAAGATTCGCGTGAAGCGAATAGCACCGACATGGTGGGATACAGCGATGCATCCGAGAAGGTGAACGCGCCTTGCACACTCTTTTGCAATGCGTGTGTGCCTTCGAAACAGGGCTTCGCCGCATTAATGGTCTTTATGGGGCAAAGCCCACCTTCGGTGACGCTGATACTTCGCTATTGCTGTTACTGCGTTTGCAGCAAATTACAATTACTTATTAGTTCTTACCTAAAATATTCACCACTTAACTTAAGGTACCGTCATAAGTAAAGCAACTCATAAGAAAATTATGAAATCGTATCACAAAGGATGAACAACGCGAAATAGCCATCAGACCTGGAACATCAGACCTGGAACGCCTGCATGCAATTCTGGTCATACATTTCGCAATTGCGATCTGGCAATACATGCGGCTGTAACCACCTCTCTTTTGCTCCACATATTTGAACTTCAGATGAAACAATGTTTTTTTTCGGTCCTGTTGACTATCAATTACCTCCAGTTATTTTCATTTTTTTTTCTTGAATGCCACCCCTTTAAAGTGAAACAAAGAATCGATTTAGATTGATAAATTGTACTCTGATAATTCTATTGTTGTTAATTTCAACATCACAGGTTTATTGACAGAGGAGAAGATCAAGGTCAAAGTTTCATTTTTAAACTTCGCGCCGAAATCTCCGCGTGTGACGTCACGGATTTCAAAGTGTACTTTTCGTAATTCGGCGACGTTCGCTCGACAAAATTTCCTGAAAGTTGGTATCTTAGGGCTATGGCATCCTGAGATGAAAACCTACTTAATTTTTTCCGATTAGGTGCTACGCAAGTCCCAGCAGACGCCACCAAAATTTATGACGTCACGACGACTGGTGCGGGAATTTCACGGTGGCGTCGCCACCCACATTTTCTTTTTGCGCGTTTTCTCGCTAACCAAGCGTCTTCTTGTGACAAGCGTGGCGACTTTGGTATTGCAAAAGAGTAACTTATTAATATGATCGTTTTTCTCTTATCGTTTTCCTCTTAAAGGGGCCCTGCAACTTTTTCAGCATGGTCCGAAAACGCTGCCAATCAGTAGTCGAGGCTCCCGAGAACAGGCGAGCCAAATATTATAGCGCAGCACGCAGCCTGGAATTTACAATAAATTCTCAAAGTCAGCTAAAAATCGCTTTCTCTTCTCTCGACAAATGACGCTACAGGCTCAAATATCCCTGCGTCACAGCTTAAGTATCAGCCACTGGCTGATTTGAGCATGGCGCGCTCGGTCGTTACTGGGGCCGCTGCGGGAGGCCGCGACTCGTCCACGCGTGCGCGCGCGATCGCACTGAAAAGCCGCGCATTCGAAAAAAAAGAATAATAGGAGAAACAGTGCTCAAGGTCGCGGGGCGCGCGTGACGGATTTCCTTTCCCCGTGACATCCCTCCCTGCTTAGCTTTCAGCGCTTTCGTCGGGACTAGAGAGGAGAGAATTCAATTGCAGCGTGCGACAAATCTTTGTAACTCCGCTCATACTGGACGGATTCTAAAAAATTTTGCGGCGGTGAATTCGTGAGGCAATAAGCTCCTTTATTGAATCCATTCCATGGCTACTTGGGAAAGTGTTGCAGGGCCCCTTTAGCAGTTCCTTTAACAGCAGTTCGCGAACGAAAGTTCTGATTGTCTTTTCTTTTTCGTTCATTGCAGAGCAAGACCATGTCAATGACTTTGTCCATATGAACAGGAAGCAGGCATTTTCCGTGGAAGCGTCCGGGTACACCTCAGGTGGGTGCTCCTACCTTCCATGATACAAGTTTTCCATAGGTTACAGTCAGCAACGAATATGATGGGAACAGTCAACCACAAAGACAACCCATATGCGATACGTATATGTGACTCACTGTGATGAAGCACGCTACAGCTGTGACCATAAGCACCGCATCTTTGCTTGCATTCGAAACGATACCTGAACAACTATGGGGGGGGGGGGGGGGGGGGATCTTTTTTTTTTTCTCAAGAACTAGGCCATAGTGCCAAATATACATTAAACAATCAGGACAATAAACTGCAATCTTTGTGCTAAGCTTGAGCAAGAAGCGTGACACAAAAGAAAGTACAAAAAGTTTCTATGATTTTAAGTGAAATATCTATGCCCCTGTGCCAACCACTGTAGAGTGGCACAGCCAGGGGGTTAGTCGGGGGGCAGGAGGTTCAAAGCCCCCCAAAATTCTTACATTGTGCATGTACACATACAGTCGCGCACATAAATACATGTGCACGAACATACATCAAGGGGGGGTTGGACACCCACCCTCCGAACACAATATCTGGCTACGCTTTTGACCCTGTGTGCTGTTGAGTTGTTACAAGATATGGCAACCGCTTTGTTGTCCTTGCAGGAGGCCTCGGTGGCTTGCTCTTCGGCATGCTCATCCTCGGTCTCATTCTCGGCGTGGCAGGCTACACGGCGTTCAACTACCTCCGTGCACGACGAGCTGGCACTGACAACACCACCGTGCGCTTCATGCGACACGAAGACGCCAGCTAGAACGAATCGTCAGAACTAACTCGTCGCATCGTTTTCCGTTTTTGTTTCGTTTTCTCCATCACGTGCGCTGAATTACATGTGACTGACATTTCTAGTAAGCACGAAATGACCTTTTCCACCGACAAGTGACGCACCACTTTCGAAAACACGTACTATAGAAATTGCTCTGTCCCCACCTCCATTGACGTGACATCATGAAACACGGTTACCAAAAGTATTAAAATGTTTGGCGGAAGCAGATTTTTTAGCGTTGTCATCGTCATATGCATAGTGGCAATTCAATTATTGACATAGTGATGCAGTTTCAAAAGCTATATCCTAATAGATTTCCCATTTTCATGGCGTCGTTTGCTTAGCTTTCGAGCAATAGTGGATCCTAAGTGTTTGTTAACTGCATTGTGCAACCCGAGACATATTGGACATTCAAAACCAATGCTTTAACAAGAGTGTCACAACATGTGTACATCTCCCTTGCATGACAAAGAGAATGACTTCCTCCCAGAATTACTTTGTTGTTTCTATTTATTACGAAGTCACGCCACCAGGATGGCTGTTGTTTCCCAAAATAAGTGTATAAAGAAATAATAAAGACCATATATCATTGTTACAAAAATGAACACACTGTCTTTCTCTTGCATGTATGTGTTTCTTTCTCACCCATGAGAAGACCTCCCAATGGAGGTCAACAGGCGGCAGTCAAAAAAAGAAAGGATCATATCTATAGAGGAGGTTCAGTCTTGCTGCACGCTGAATTACAATGGCGCAGAGAATTCCTGCACACATTGCCTAACAAGACCAAGTCATGTCAGAAGCGACAGAATAGGTTTTCTGGATGTTATGAGAGAGTTAACATGCCCCAATTAGTCTAGTACATAATTACACCAGTGTGCAATGCACCACAGGGAAAACACCACTTGCTCAAATCAGTATACCAATATGCTCGTGCCATTTCTGCAAAAATACACACAAACAAAAGGCAGAGGTCGGCGCATGGTTTCTGCATGTTTCAAAGTAGACAATGCTGTGGTCTCAATTCATGTTACACAATCCACGTCAAAATGATGGCTAAGTTTGTCCCCCCTACGTTTGATAAAACAACAGAAAAAACCATTTCGCAGTACGCCGCGTGAAGGTTCGGGCACAACGGGCAAATCCAAGTGATCTCGATGAATCGCATCGATTGTGTGAGGGAGGGGCTCAGAAGCAACACTTTCGTATTGGAATTTCTGATTTAAAGGGTCAACTAAAATCTCACTTTTTTCGCACACGAACAAACTCGTCTGCTCCGTGCTAACTCCAGCATGTGTGAAAGTGAAGGCGTATCAACAAAAATGATGAATAGGCTATAAGAATGTAGGAGAAGAAACATTTTATTGCTAATAACTTCTTCATACAAGACGAATCTGAGAACTTTTTGTTCGGTAAACTTCGCAGAAAGCACCCCCACATTAGCGAGTGTTGTAAGGGTCCCTGCAAATAATAAATATAGTTGCTAAAACAACTCTAAACAGTTAAACAGTGATTAAAGCCAATTCATAAAGCCAACAAGACACACTTTTATGAAAACTGTTACTACTCCAATGTGAAAACGTCGTAAAGATTTCATTCGACAAAATGTCTGGTCACAAGGCCAGCCATATATTGCCAGTTCTTCATCTTTTAAGCAGTGGAAGCAATTGAGCGTATTATACCGCAATTTCTTTGATTTTTCTTTTGTCTTTCTCTTGCCACATATGGAAAATGTCACAAGAATCATTAGCACAGATCTAACAATTTCACCCGATCCCATGAGAACGCCCGTGAAAAATTCGCGTTCACATATTATATTACGAGATATGAAATATACATGTCATATGAAATTTATCACTAAGGTATGGCTGCGTATGAAAAATCCTGCAAGATAAATTGGCACACATCAAATACAGTAGAACCTCGTTGATACGTTCCCATAATACGATTTCCCGGCTGCTACAATCGCAATCACGAAAATTAAGTTAACCTAGGATCGTATGATTCGGATCATACATTTTCCCGGATCGTACGTTTATTTTCCGCGTTTTTTCGGAAACGTATCAACGAGGTTCTACTGTAATTTCATACGAACAAAAGAACACACTGAAACATGTGCATTCATATATGGGCACGCTGCATTACCGGACAAGAAATATACCCGTCGTATGAAATTTATTGCTGGGAATGGTTAGAACACTGTTGCGCTAGCCACCTTTGATGTGGCAACATGCTAGCCAACACTTGGCCATTTCTGAGTGGCCAAGGTTAGCTATTCAGCGATGGCTGCTACGTGAGAATGGAGTCAAAGAAAAGGTGTCGTAAAATGTGGTCCCAAGTCAAAGCCAGGCAATACACATATTACTAGTACAGGCAACCATTAGGTGGGGCAAAGGTACACTTGCAACACTGCCCCCCCCCTCCCCTCACCTACCCAGCACTGCTCCTTGAGAGCTTGTAGTATATGGGGGAGAGGGGGAGGAGTGAAGAGACCATAGGGCAACAAGTCGCAGGTAACACTGTTTCCTAGCTGCATTTTGTTCTTTTGCCCTGCTGAAATGAAACGTCAGTAAGTTAACTTCTACATTCTGACCACTAGAGTGACTAAACGATTTATTTTGCATGCCTCCCACAAGGCACAGTTTGGTTGGCTTCCACATTTCATCTTTTATTTTTTCATTCCATCACTTGCTGCGTAGTTCTTAAAGCCTTCTCAAGTGTCTTTGTTTACCTTTGAGATTTTTCCTGAAAGATAAGAACTCATATAATGCAGCAAATGTACAAGTTTCATCGAAGAAATAACATCAACCCGCTCGTAGTGACGCGTGCCTGCTTAATAACGTATTCACTGACATGCCTACACCTCCACTGTACTCTCCCTCTCCACCTCCTCTGCACCAACCATCCTTTTACACAATTTCAAAGAACAAGTCTGTGCCCGCAAAAGCAATTATCGTAAAAATATTGCGAAGAGTCAAATTAAAAGTGAGAATGCAATAATTGAAAATGACAGATTCACACCTCGGCCGTAGCAAGTGAACCGGTGCCAAATGTTGATATGCCCGAGGACGAAAGTAGAATCAGATTGCACAGTTTTGACATCCAGCATTTGAACCGCAACTATGTGATTCAACTACTGGGTGTATTTGTATCCTCAAAATGTGAGACACAGCTGTGTTTGAAGCCACAGGAGAAAGACACTTTTCAGGAGAAAGACACTACTGACTAGCTACTTAAATTGCGATTTGGCATGACTGATAGTACACCCCACCTGGTCCATACACTGAATTGGTGGCGACGCATTTAAAAATGCAAGAAGTTGCACCTACAACATTATATAGGTGTTGTGTTGCATATAACTCTTTGGACGGTGTTTGATCTATGTGCATGCGCAATTAGTCCCACAATTTCTGGCGCCGTTAAAAGATTTGGCATGCCAAATAGGGTTTGTAATGGCACTGGGCTGGTGTCACTGCCCATAGAGAGCCGACACGAGAAAAAAAATCCCATCACTGTCAGGTTGTGAGCACGAATATTGTTTTGCAATTGAGATTTAGAATAAAAAAGCGTATGCTGCAAATTAAAAGTGTCTTGATTGTTGCATGCATGCCGCAGGCGTTAAAATTCTGAGGAATTATTAAGAAACGAAACTAAACTTAGGCTTGAACAATTATGGCATTTGAATAACAGAGCACCTACACAGCATACACGGCATACGTACACAAGTACCAAAGATTCCACAGAGACACACAAGCATATGTACATATATACGGAACATCAACATGACAATTCTGGTGGTACAGCGCCTGGAGTGTGCTATCAAAATAATATGAACTGTTACGTGCCCAGAAAAGCTTCTCCAAGTGAAGTTGAAACAGGGCAGCCCAAAGCAGCACTTCACCGACACGTGATCTGCACCCTGTGAAAGTTAAAATTCTGAACAGCTCAGGAACGAGCATGAAACCGGGTCCGAGCAACTTCGGCATTTCGTTAACATAGCAACTGCGTAGCATACATATACGAATACCGCGCATACAAGCACGCACATACACACATACACAAAACATCACAATGATGACAATAATGAATAGCTGCCTTAGAATGTCCCCGTCCCCTAGGAATGTTCAAATTGCTAATGTAATAATGCAACTGCTACTGAGTACTGAAGTGGAACCTAAAATGAGCGATCTTGGAAGCGCACCATCTGGAGTTATGCCACAGTCACCGACTGGCAGGACTACCCGGAGCCTTTGCCAATACCGTTATGGCAAGATACATTTATTTACGAAGGATAGTGAATGACGAATGCAAGAGGCCTAAAGTCGCCTACAACTTTAGCAGTCTGCAGCATTTCCTCCTCAACGGCGGATGCACACAAGCCCGCTTTAATGGGGGGTACACTCGACGCTGACATCATGAACCGGGCTGCCCGTGATTGCGACTCCAGAGAACACTGCGGAGCGCGTCAGCGAGACTATTTCTTTAGTCACAGAGGCGATTAGTTATCGCACTTTGGCCATCTCGGCGGGGCCGCTATGGACTTCTTGGGCCATGACACCCAATTTTCTATCCTCATCTGTGCCATGTGGGCTAATCCTTGTGCATTCACAAAGATGCTAATGAAATGTTAACACATTTGATTAAGCACTTCGACATTTTTATGAACACGCGAGTAGCCCGAGAGACGAGCAACACTGGTGAACCCGCGAATTTTGACATAAGAAGCTGCTTGCTACATGAACACCTGCATTCCGGCAATTCATTTTTCAATGCTCAGCTGCGCGTGCGATCGAGTCGTTTCAGATTTGTTCAGCTTGGCATTGAAATTGAACGATTCCCAACGGCTGAAGCATTGATAGAAGACAATGGCTCTGCTACATGCAGCACATGACATCACGTACGCCATGGCAAAGCTGCGGTGACCGGCAGTGGGCGGGGTTTATAACTTGCAACTTTTAGGGGTTATCTCGAACTGAAATATTAATCTAGAGCCCATTTTTCATATATGTATAGGCAAAATAGACTCTTTACTTCTATTTTTCGCTGAAAAACCGCAAATTCTTGGGTGACAGTGTCATGGCCCCGTTAAGTTGCATCTGACTGTACGTATCGAGATCACCGTTCAGGCTAACGTCGTCATCCTCCTCTTCAAAGCACTCGCCGTATCGTAGCAATTTTAAATGTTACTTATCTGCACAAACTCTCTCACTCAAGTCGAAATAGGGTAGTCCGAAGCAGCACTCCACCAACATGTGATCCCCGAAGCCGGTGGCCAGTCTGTGCTGCTCGTCCGTATCGAAATTGTGCAACACCGCGGTCCGTACGCTCTCCATGAAGAAGCCAACTCCGTCGCCCAGGGCACAGCCGCAGAGGAGGGACTGCAGCGATATCCTTGGATTTGCGTATTCTGAGAAGGTCCGCGGCTCGTGAAACGTGTACCAGCTGTCGGCACCCTTGCACACGATGACCGTCTTGTGACTGCTGAATGGAACGGCAACAACTTGCGAAGTGGTGAACTTGTCCAATGAGAAGTAGACTGCACGGACCGTTTCATTGCTGCCCGCCGGGCATGTCGGGATGATGCACACTCGGCCGTTCAAGTTCACGACGGCGCTGGCATCGACGGCAACTTCTTCCGGGAGAGCTTCTCCCCGATGCCACAAGCCTGGATGGGCACAACAATTATGGATGTCAGTGTCGGCAGTAGTAAGCACTGGCTAAGCCACCAGCACTGAAAGAGTTTTCTTTGGTTTTTTTTTTGTTCCCCTTTCTTTCTTGTTAATGCCATTTAAAAAATATTATTCTGAGGTTTTCAAGTGTCAAGCCCACAATGCAATAGAACATGCTGTGGGATGGGGGGGCGGGGACTGAATGAATTTTGATCAGATGGTTTCTTTACAGGGGCCCTGCAACACTTTTTGAGCACAGTTAGAAAATGCTGCCGATCGGTAGTTAAGGCTCCTGAGAACGTGTGAGCCAAACATTATAGCCCAGCAGGCAGCCTATACATTTGAAATGTATATTTCATTCTTAAAGTCAGCTAGAAATTGCTCCCTCTTCTCTCAACAAATGATGTCATAATCCAAAATGACTGTGTCATAAACACAAAGTTTACTGCCATTGGCCCATTTCAGCATTGTGAGCTGTATAGTTACCATGGGTGCCGCGGGATGCTGCGACGTGCTCACGTGCACACACGCGATTATATTGAAAGTAAGCCGCACGTTCGAAGAAAAAAAAAAGAGAAGAAAGTGCTCAAGGTCATGACTCGCACTGAAAAACAGACGTATATTCTTGCCTCCATGTCATCCCCCCCTGCGTAGCTTTCAGTGCGCTCGCTTGTACAAAAAAAATTGAGAAAGTTCTTAAAGCGTGCGACAAATCCCCTGTAACTTTGCTCCTACCTGACGGATTCTAAAAATGTTTGCGGCAGTCCATTCACAAGACAATAAACTCCTTTAATGAAGTCATTCGATTAGTACTTGGAAAAGTGTTGCAGGGCCTCTTCAATGTTTACTTCTTCCTTGTGGCTTCGAGCTACAAACAGGGTGGTTGTCTATTTTCCCTTTCTTAACCCTTCCGCCACCTTGCGGGATTCCGCAGAACTCATTTGCACACTTGGTATAAGTAAACTAAAGGAAACTCACCAGTGCTTGTATCATAGATGTCCACACTGAAAAGGCGCACCCTGTACCTGCCAAACCCACCATACAGGTGGATCGAGTTTCCTACAACAACCGTCTTACAGTGCCTCCTCGGCTCCGGCAAGGTGGCAACACTAACCCACTTCGACGAGACATGGTTCCACCGATACACGACAGAGTTCCAGTGGCCAGATCCGATTCCATATTCACCACAGAGGAAGTAAGCGTCCTTCCCTAGAATTGAAAACAAAATAAGCAAACACATTAAACAATCGTGCAAACATCTCTGCTTATTTGCAGCAACATGAGAACAAAACAGCTCCAGCTGCTACAGACCCAATAACTAAATAAAGGTACAGCCTTCATAATGAAGCATTAAACGCCTTCACTACGTTACTTTGTTACAGAGCCATATGAAACTGACCAACAATTACGCCAATGAAAGCATTCGCGACAGTATTTGTTGTTTATAACTGCACAGAGTAGTAATTACTACAGTATTTGTTGTTCATAACTGCCGAGTAGTAATTGCTACATGAAGTGCAGAAAATCAAAGTGGGCGAAAAAGTCATCCACACTTGTTGCCTTGGCTACAAGAGTCGCTGGCCAACACTCTCAGGAATTTAAAATGGACCGAAACACCCAACAAAGTGGATGAGGGAGTGGACTTCACCGTAGCTCAATTGATAGCTTGCACGTAACTCCTGGACGCACAACATGGCTCTAGCACGGCAGCTTAGATGATGACAAGGCAGTGTAATCACACGGTGATTAACTGGCCTCAGTGTGATAAAGACGTCGCGGCAAGGTTATAGGGCCTCTGAGCATGAGTGACGAATGAACCCAGCATGCGATGTAATGATAACACCAGTGTTGTATGGAACGGTGGCGTTCCTGGAACAAGTTCCTTCTTGGAGGAACAGAGGAACGCCACTGTTCCATTGAGGATCCGGTGGAACTGTAACGGTAACTTGTTACGTTTACAAGGGAACAGCGTTCCTTCTGTGAACTTTCCACGCCATTGAACAGATGCACGCACGTATGCAGGACATCATGAAAAGCGGATGTCTGACCAAACGAGCCGCGAAGGGCTCCCGCTTGCCTTTCACGTGATTATGGTGCATATTTTTTGTGAGTGTACTGAAGTGCAAGGTCTCCGTACCATTGCTGTGCAGTCGCCTGTTTGCTCTTTCACTGGTTTGTGTCACATCTTATGCCCTCGTGCAACACTTTTTTTACAAGGAGGGATTAGTCAGTCTACAGACTTCATCATGTCTGCGCACCAACACAATTAGGCTGTGGTTCCTCCCATGGGTACACACCCTTTTTCAACTGTGCCATGCCAACTTACTGCCGCATATGCAGGTGGGCTTCTTTACCGTGGGATGACAATGTGGAGTTGCGATCATGTCCAAACAGCCTGTGAAGCGGACATGAGGGAACATTTAAGAGCTTTAGGCCGTGTCCGCTAGCTGGAGCAGTCGCTCCAGCAGACTCTGTTGTACTGGCAGGCTATGTACAGTGACACCTTCTAGTACTTGCTATAAACTGCCAACACTGTTCTGACCTTAGCAATGTTGCAAGGGTAGTGTGTCATAAGGCGAGCCATAAGGCCAGCCGCAAGGCTGAGGTCCACACGTAGCCGTGCTCATTGGACTTTCGCTTAGAAACTGGGGCCCGCGGACCTTTAGCTAGCGGCTCGTCACAGCACGGCGCGAGGTCGACAGGCTGCTTGGTTCACCGACTGTTCGGAATTACCTACTTGTGCAAACAACCGCTCTCCTTGCTGAAGGTTAGCAAGTCCGTTCAAGTATGGACAGCTGTCATTGACCATAAGGATCACCGCTGCACAAGTGAGAGCATCTGCTGTCCTCCCAGCTAAGCCTTGCAAGGAATCAAGTCAACGTGTTTAGAAATGTGGCTCTTATTTTGTGCGTCCCAAGGAATAAAGGTTCCTGTGCCTTCACTAAATGGTACCGCCGTTATTTACTAGCCTATTGCCAATTAATAACACTTAATTTAGTCGGGTAAGATACACAGACGTGGCTGGTTCTCCAAGCTTTTTTTTTTAGATGCGAAGCATCTTATGCTCGGGGCTCTGTCCGTCGCGTCCCGCGTCCGGTCACTTTCATGAAGTAGGGAAGCACCCATTATGCGAACCAGAACACTGTAGTAATATGAAGGCCGTCAACCCTAACACATGTCATCAGAGTCATGGCCGAGAGCACAGAGAGGCTGCTTAGCAATGGCTAGGCAGGTGGTGTCTGTCGCCCAGGTTGACCCCATTCCTTAATCTTGCTTGCATGTGTTTGGAGGGTGCTTAGTCCTTCCCGCGTCCCACACCACCACAGCGCATGCGCGTCCCCTCCCCCCTCTCTCTCCTACGCTCACCCCCTTTCTCTCCTCTAGGAATCTTCTACTCTACGGAGCGGCCCCCGCCTCCCACACCCCCCACAACGCATGCGCATCCCCTCCCCTATGCTCTCCTACGCTCACCCCCTTCCTCTACTCTAGGAGTCATCTACTCTACGGAGCGGCTCCCACATCCCCACAGCGCATCTGCGTCCTCTCCCCCTCTCTCCTCTAGGAATCCTCTACTCTATGGAGCGGCTCCCGGCATCCCACATCCCCACAGCGCATGCGCGTCCTCTCTCCTCTAGGAATCCTCTACTCTACGGAGCTGCTCCCGCGTCCCACACCCCCCACAGCGCATGCGCAACCCCTCTCCTACGGTTCCCCCCGTTAGCTCCTCTAGGAATCCTCTAAGGCACGGCAGGTGGTACGACAGCTGCATACTCCGTTGGGAGCACCACGGTAGTTCCGCGGTATGAAAATGACGGAGCGTGCCTCATTCTTCTCTCCTGTGCAGCGCCCGGGCCGCGTGCCGCGAAACGAGAGCGGCGACGGTTCTCCCGCTCAAGCTAATTATCTCCCCTCTGCTTCGCATCCACACATGGTTCCCTTTGGCGGGAGATGGGGGAATTTTTTTCGTGAGGCACCCCACACGATCACCACATGCTGAAACATAACCGCGGAAGAAAAAGTACATTTTAGAATCAGCGTCTCCAGATTTTAGTCATTCTAGAGATCGATATCGATATGTTTCTCGAATGCTTACGTCATATCCCCTTTCAGAAATCACCAATATTCGAGGTATGGCGAATGCCTTCTTTCAAATGGCAGCGTTAGCTGACATTTTCGTCACGCCCTTCCCACCTCCCCCGCTTTTTACTTCTGTCCCGGCCCTTGTGGGACTAAATTGTGTGGCTGCGACCCGCTATTTCAGGGAAGTTTGAGGCCGCTGGCTTAGAAGCTGAACAGGAAGAGAGGTGTTTTGAAAACGATAAGTTGCAACTGTTTTTTTTTTTGTCATAAGCTAGCACAGCACAGTAATAGCAAGCACCAAAGTTGCAATTACACATGTCAGGAGTATGTGCGCTGTTACTTGAAAAATGTTCATCTTGGAGCATCTTTTCATCTCCTGATTATATGCTGTTGACAATGTTAAAATTCGCGTAGCATGCGAAGTTCGACGCGAGTTTTAAATTGCTAACTTTATTTCACCTCATGATTGTCCAACACCATATTTAGTAAAAAATGAAATGTAACGTTAATGCAACGATACGTTCCAATTCAGAATTGTAACTGGAGCACGTTCCTTTCATGTTAAAGAGCCAGTAAAGAGGATCCAACTTTTTTTTTTACACCCCACAAACAAGCTCGCCAATTCGCATATATACCGCGGCGATCACATATTTTTCCGAATTTTGCTGAGCCGCGTGCTGCGCAGGCCCTCCATTTCAAAAACAATTCCCGCGCCCTCTCTTCTTTCTTTCTGACCACCTCCTCGTATGTGCAGTGATGCAAACGTGCCCATGGGCAACTTGACGACCCCCTGAGCTCGTCGATTGGTCCTTTGCCCTACGAAATGGCGCCTTCGGCCCCGCGGTAATGCCGTTTTGGTCTAGCAGTCCGCATTTTCAATTTAGCTAGCGTGTCGTTTTCATCACTTCTCGAACTGTGGAATGCACCGATATCGTTGCGCCGAGTGGCAACACCAAAAACAATGCTGTTATAATTTTATTTCTACGCAGAAACCACACTGTTTTCGGACTGGAGCGACATAGAGCAGCTATTTTTGGGATCGGGATGTGATGCTTCACCACGTGGAAGTGACGACATAGGCCGGCGTTTTGATTGGTTCGATGTGACAAGTCGCGCTTATTATTCATACGGTCCCAGATAGACCACACTATTGTACGCTACAAATGATAGAAGCTCTCTCTATACTTCATCAGATACAAAAAAGATTTCTGTTCTTAAATATGAAAATGTGAAAACAAAGCAAAACGACGCTAGGAGCGCTGCACAAAGGCCACCACGAGGCGAGTCGTCCGGGTACGTCTCTGTAAGAGGCGCGCGGTGATTGGAAGCGGCCTTGACGTCAATGGAAGAGTGAAATGCGAAAGGGAACGTTTTTTCGTCGTCTGCTGGGCTTTTGAAGTTTGACTGCTTATAACTTCCGTTACCGTGTACCGATTTCGATAATTATTTTTGCGTTCATCTCAGTATTCAGCACCAATACAAATTCTAGCACTGCAGAATGCAGACGAAAAAGCATCGCAGGGTCCCTGTAAGGGAACTTTTTACGAGAACTCGTTTCAAAATTGGGAAGAAACGAGGAACTAGTTAATGCTTCAGAGAAACATGTACAACATTGGAGATCACTGACGTGGCATCACAAAGTTCGCTATCCAGAATGTTGGTACTTCAACGTGGCTGTTTCGGGTGATGTCAGTGCAAGCCATCTATTGGTAGAGCATTGGATACATAATACAAAGGTTGAGGGCTCGGGCTCCACTAATGGAAAGGGTTTTCAAACAGGTCAAAAAACCTTCATGTCACCCTGTCTGAAAGGGAGCTTTCTTTACGTGGAACATGCAGAGATGATACCACCATGTTGACCGTTGTTTGTGCTCCTCGCTGATTATTTATGTTCGGGCTTCAACTTTGAGAGCGCGTTGAGCGGCTGCATTTATGATTTAAAAGTGTGTTGAAGCAAGCTCGTTGGTAAGAATTCAACTAAAAAACAGCACATTTCTTTTTACAAATGGACCCAGGGAACAACAGCGCCCCGTTCGTGTGTTGTTTCGTTGTCCATGAGTAAAGT